>JACXGM010023219.1:0-16326 GCA_016801145.1 Umbra pygmaea
TTCGTGTTAGCTAATGACATATTAGATGCTTTGAGTACGTTTAAACATATTCGTGTTAGCTAATGACATATTAGATGCTTTGAGTACGTTTAAACATATTCGTGTTAGCTAATGACATATTAGATGCTTTGAGTACGTTTAAACATATTCGTGTTAGCTAATGACATATTAGATGCTTTGAGTACGTTTAAACATATTCATGTTAGCTAATGACATATTAGATGCTTTGAGTACGTTTAAACATATTCGTGTTGGCTAATGACATATTAGATGCTTTGAGTACGTTTAAACATATTCGTGTTAGCTAATGACATATTAGATGCTTTGAGTACGTTTAAACATATTCGTGTTAGCTAATGACATATTAGATGCTTTGAGTACGTTTAAACATATTCGTGTTAGCTAATGACATATTAGATGCTTTGAGTACGTTTAAACATATTTGTGTTAGCTAATGACATATTAGATGCTTTGAGTTGGCATAGAGACATTGTAGGTGATAACATGATAGGCTTTAAACAGGTGAGTCAGACTTGCTTTTAACAGGTGAGTCAGACTTGCTCTGTTTATTACTGGCCTAGAAATCATGTGTGGGCAGCAGCCACAGAAACCACAAGTGCATTGTGTGTTATGCATTTAAAGATGAATACTTCAAGAAAATAACTACAGTATCCCTACAGTTTTAATAAGGACATTAGACCTGTATGGTGTGGCTCCTTGAGTATTGCCATTCTTGTTGTCATGGTTACCAGAACAACAACCACAACATTCGCAACAAAAACAAATCAACTCTCATTGCTGGACAGTGCTGTGATGAGGATGCTATGAGGAAAACATTAAACTGAGAAAAGTATGAATGGAACATACTACAGTATATGAGTATACAAGTTACCGCATTGTTCTTGGAAATAAGTACCGGTATTTTGGCTTAAATGCTCCGATTGGGTACAGACAGAATGATCACTGATTGTCTTGTGTTCACCGCAAACAAACAACTTTCAGTAATGGCAGAATCTGACCTATGTAGTGATTGATATAGCAGCAGATGGATCCTGTGTGAGTTATCAGGCTGTACTGAAGACAATTTTCTTTTTTCTTTTACCCCAATGTTCCTCCACAATTTGGTTATATCCAATTTGTGATTAAGGCCCTGCTTCATTGTAACATTTCCCAGGGGATGGGACAGTTGATGCCGAGGTGTGTTCCTGAGCACATCTAATGCCATTCTGGTTCTTTCCACACTGCATGCTGAACCGAAAAGTCTATATTGGAATTTTTCCACTGCAAAAGGAATGCAGTGTTGGGATTTTAATGTTAATTACTAACATTTGTCTAAGCAAAATTTGGTCAAAAAGGCCTAACTTAAAAATTAATTCAGGTAATTTTTATTTTTATTTTGGTGAATTTCTATCATTTTCTATAATTATTATAATTATGTTTCAATCCGTTGATCATTCACTCCAACACAACTTGTCCTGCATTTGGAATTTACTTGCATAGCACTCTAAACCAGTTGTTCTCAAACTTTTCCAACCAAGTACCAACTTTGACCAAGCTAACATATCCAAGTACTGCCTACAAGCCACCATCTCAAAACAACTGCAGAAAGCATCAATAACCTTTTTATGACCATGTATGTGCCCATATATTGAGTATGTTATGCCTGGCTCAGACTACAGGAGTTTTAGGTCGATTTATGCCCGAGTTTCCCCTCTGAGAAAAAATCTGAGAAAAAATCTTGTCGAGAACCTCAATTGGTTCCGATGTTCAGCACAGATTATCTGGCAATGTGAGGCATTCACAGATCAAATCTTACACCTTCCGATCTGCTCTCACACAAATCGGGCTCGCCCCGATCATATCAAACATGTTTGATATTTATCGGAATGAGCAAGATTGTGATTACATCAGTGCTGTCGCAATAGCCAATAGGAGACAAGTCCACCATGAGACGGAAGTGACAGACATTTCGAAATGGCGACCGTGAAACTTGTAACACGGATCTGTTGGACTTCGGAGAAGGAGGAAAATCTCATTTAGTTTTCGCTATGGATAAAAATATTTGTAGCACTACCTTATTATTTGAGATGATTTTTTTCACTTCTTTTGAAAGGAAGTTCCCCAAACCAGAAGTGCAACCTATAATATAAAAATGCATTGGGCGCTTTGGTAAAAGGTGGAAAATTACAATACAGACCATTATTGTAAAACAAAAAAGTGAAATTGTTATGTCAGTGCTTTGTTGATAGATGAATGGATAAACGTTTGGAAACCCTGTCTAAAATTATTTTTCAGTATCCATTTTATTTACATCCGCTTTCCCGCTTCAGATCTGCTGCTTAGATCACGTGAGGTGCTTCCTCTAGCATGATAATTTTAACAACATTGTGTAGTGAAGCACCACAAATTTCAAATCTTGTAGTGTGAGCATGTTTAAGATTTAAGGGGAAGAAAATCTGCAAAGATTTTTTTAAGTGTGTGCTGCAACCAGATTTCAAAATCGGTTAGAATTTCATAACTTCTGTAGTGTGATCCAGGCATTAGGCTGAATTTAAGAATGTTTGTTGCAAATACAACTCATTGTGCACAATAAATGCTCAATTTCTGTATTAAAATTAAATGTTTATGAACAGTATGAACAACCACTTAGCCTATTCTACTGTACATCGGCTAAGCTTTACTGTACAGCCACAACATGTTTGATAACATTACAGTACAATATATCAAACCTTTCATTTTTTTCTAGACATATTGTGTACTGTACCACCACTGGGTGCTTCAGGTACCACTAGTGGTACACGTACCACAGTTTGAGAACCACTGCTCTAAAGTGCATTTAGAGCATAGTGAATACATTATTGGAAAAATGTGTAGTGAGTAATTCTGATTCACAAATTTCTAATTCACTCTATGTGATTCTGGTGTGAGTTGACAATGTCATACTCCTGTCAAGATATTTACCACTGCTTCGGCCTACTTCCTGTTTATTTGTGTATATTTTTCTGCACACAAAACATAGCAGACAGACTCCCCACGCTGTCCAGACATGACACATACACACATTTGTTTCAAAGCCGTTCTACCAGAACCAAACATCTAGATCCAGACTGAGTGAGTACAGGACGTCATTTAGAGACTGCATACAGTGTGTTTCTCATCTGATGGACCTGTGAAGTAATCTGTGAAATTAAGGTAATGTACCCCGGAAAGGCACAGTGCATCTGGTAAAGACTTCTAACTTCCCATCCACATACTACTCTGTGAAAAAAAATCAGTTTCTCTGGTTTTACTATTGATTGGTTTGGGTAAAATGAAGAAAAAAACAGGCAAATGTAAATTAATTGATTTAAGAATAATTTGCAGTGGTCCCTTAATTTTGCCAGCACTTTATATTTTATACCTCAGGGGTATACCACTCTTACACAATGACCGGCGCCAACTGGTTTTCTGTTCCACCCCTGTTCTATCATCAATTGCACCCACCTGGGTTACCAGGTCAACTCTACATAAGTCCCCTGTTTGAGAGTTGCAATGAGAGCTGGTTTTAAGGGTCAGAGTGGAATAGGGCTGGTATACAGTATACTTCCAGTAATATCCAGACACACTGTATATAGTTTATACACACACCCACGGCCACTGAAAGGCTGACAATCCCGATCGATATCTTTATCAAATATAGCACGGCCCACGGGGCCAGCAGCCGATCATATATCTGATGGAAATATGACTTTGTGTATGAAGGATGAAGTGATATGGCATTTAATTATTGTTAACAGAGAGGTTCAGTGCCCACAGCAGTGAACATGATCTGCCAAGCCTTCCAGTGCTTAGTGTCAGTGCTCATGTCTTTAAGTATATATTACACTGGGCCTACTTACACAATCCCTGACAGGATAAACCAGACCTTAATCTTAAGCCGTAACCAGCATGACTGGGTGAGGAAGTTTGGTCTGGGTTAGTCTGGGCTTTACTGGTTCGGCTCTCTCTTATTGCCTCATATATCATTACCTTTAACCCAACATCTGGTGCGTAAATCTGTTGTTGGTTCCAGATGTGGCACTCACTGCGTGCTCACTGCTTACTCCCTACACTCACATTGGCCAAGGACATGTTCCTACCACAACCACATGACAGCCACTCTCGTCCATAAATAACGCAGCAGCTGAAAGAGCGCGGGCATCTTGTGGGAGTTTAAGATAAATAATGCAGCACAACTTTTGTTATGGAAAAGAGAACCCCCCCTTTAGTTTTACGTCTAAATAAACGTGGGAAGATTATAAAAAGAAAATATTTAGCAGGGATTATTTTAGATGGGGGAGTTTACTGAATGGGGGAGTGCATGTTCATGCATTTCATGAGATCTTTCATGCTCACTGAACTGACCTGCAAGCATCCAGCCAGCCTGAGAAAGTGATTGCAGCATCAAGCCAAGAGAATACCTGCTGACCATGCCACCCTTGCTGTGATTGGTTAAAATGGATAGCCACAAGGATCCCCTAACCACACGCCAGCCAGCAGCACATTCAAGGCTCTATCGTAGATTGTGGTGGAAAATATGTAAGAGTGAAGTGGACCATTGTGCCACCAGGGAGCCCTGATTTGTATTTATTTTTATGGCCAAATCATCAACAGAAAGATACAGTACTACCAAAGAATTTAAAATAATACATTCAGATTGTGTGATGGATTTAGCTGTTTACTGCAGCTAAAGGCCCTGCCATCCCACAGATATCATATAGCAATAACCAGACATCTTTGGTTTAGTCTAGGATGCTACACACTTTGATGCAACTTAGTAAGATTTTGCGAACCTATACCCAAACACTGACAGGCACTCCAACTAGGCAGCATATCAAGTCCAATGCAACAGAAAATTATCAGTGCAAACGTTGGCCAAAGAGAAGCATGCTGGGAGAAACTGACTGGGACATGCAAAAAAAGACTTGCCCACTGTCAACTCTGATTATGCAGCTACACGTGGCTGTCCACAGGTGGAACATGGGGGAATACCAATCATGTGCTGTCAATCAAATCAACAGGGTACATTAGGCTATTTACAATATATGTAAATTACAAACACTGGCAAAGCATTTGGCAGTTAAAGTAGTTTTTCTTTTCATCGAGTCAGGCTATGATATGGCAGCATAATAACAGATAAGCTTAGACCATCACATATGGTGCACAAAAATGCAAAAAGTCTGCTTTGGCTAGTCTAAATTATATGTAAGTTAAAGGTTCTATGTGTGGAATTCAAGCTAAACCAATGGAACTACTTTGTCTTTCATTGACCAGCTTACAAATGGTGTAAGAATGGAATATATATATATTTTTAAAAAATCAGAAGAAATGATGCATATGGAATAACGATTCCCTACACAATACAATGCTTTGTTACACAAAAAGCATAATCTAAAATGCTAAATTTATAGATCTAATAGACCATATACACATGTGCAGAACATACATTTAGGTCTGTCTGATTAAAGCGTTGTCAAAATAAGGAAATATTTTTTCCCCATTTCTCTGGAAAGCAATACATAAATGCATGAAAGCATAATATACATAGACAAGCACGTTTCACTCTAAAACAAGTTTTCAATATATTTTCTCTGTAACTAGAATACTAGACAAATGTTAACATATTGAGGTGTCATAACAAACAAATAGCTTTGGACTATTGCAGAGGAAATATCATGTGTTGACTACGCCTACGTATCACCTGCATCTAAAGCAGTTGTTCCATAGCTGGATGATCGTTTAAGGAGGCTCTATTCCTTGCTACTGAATACAGTAAAGATATGAAGCATGTCTAGGGGTCAACAATGAAGTGTAAAAGAAACTGACAGTGTGTCAGTACATCTTTGAAAAAGACACTCTTTTAAACTGTGAAAAACGGTCCAATTTTCTTCTCTCAGAGCACTCCCTGTGATGCGAAAGATGTTTACACAATCACAAAATCCCTCTGAACTCTATCTTTGAAAGTACATTGTGTAATAGAGTACAGCAAAAGGGAAACACGTCATGTAGAAAACGGTCCTAAAATGATTGAGTTTCACTATTAATTCAAAGCTTTAAAATACACTACAAATCATAAAAAGTCATTTACAGCTCATCGGGTGAGCCAACGAGGGCGAACCAACACAAACAGTGGCTGCCTCAGACATGACGACCGTCTGGCCTGACCTTGCTCTCTATGCTCACTTGATATAGCATAGAATTACTGTTCTAGAATAACACAACCATTAGGTCTATCAGGTGATGAGGTGGTAAAGGCTCTGGAGAAAAATGTTCTGAATGTTATTAGTTTTGCCTGGGCAATGTAGAAGCCCAATATATCACACGCAACAGTCTGATCCTATCAACGACCTTTCAACGTTTAAATGCTGTTTTGTCCTCATTTAAACCAGAAGAGGCTATGATCCTCTAGCAATCTTTAATATTACATTTTCCTCATTCCAATATATATTTTCAAATATAATATAGTTTTTTTTTACTCACAAAACAGTAGGATGCATAAGGAGAAATGTAAAAAACTTGAAATATGTTGGGGTAACGTAATTAATATTTTCAAATTACTGTAGTTCCCTGAGAACGTTACCTGAAAACGTTCCCTGAGAACGTTCCCTGAGAACGTTCCCTGAGAACGTTCCCTGAGAACGTTCCCTGAGAACGTTCCCTGTTCCCAAAGAATGTTCCCTGAGAATGTTCCCTGAGAACGTCCCCTGAGATCGTTCCCTGAGAACAGTCCCTGAGACCAGTCCCTGAGAATTTCGGGGTAGACTTGCCCCCTGATAGCTATTTCTGTTTTTTCAGAAAACGCATTGTTCGCATTGGTCCCCAAACCCGCTGAAAGCGTCGCTGTCACATATTTTCTATCTCAACACGGAATTCTTCCGTAATGTCATTCATAATGCTTTGAAACATTAAAGTATTCTCTGAGGGGTTCCTTTGTCAGTAAATGGCAACCATTTTTAAGCTAATTTGAATGCTTTGCAGAGGCTCCCTGCCTGTTACTTGGTGCCTCAGCGACAATTAAGAGGTCTGTTACGGGCTGCACAAATTACTACAGTGCTTCCCAGGGTAGGTATTCAGAAACAATTACCTTGTCACATCATTCTTGTTTGACTCCTGGTGCAGGTCGGGCCCCTGTGAATTCAATCATGGTTATATAGTTGGGAAATATGTATTCCTCAGATATACAGTTGAAGTCGAAAGTGCATACACTTAGGATGAAGTCATTACTGTAAAACCCATTTGTCAACGACTCCAGACATGTCATATTAATAATCTTTAGTTTTGGCAAGTCAGTTAGGACATCTACATTGTGCATAATTTTTCAAACATTTGTTTAGACAGATTATTTTACTTATAGCTAATTCACTATATCACAATTCCAGTGGGTCAGAAGTTTACATTCACTGATTTAAACAGCTTTTAAAATTCCAGAACATTATGTCAAGATTAGACAATTCTGATTGACATAATTTGAGTCAACCGGAGGTGTACCGTTGGGAGTATTTCAAAGCCTACCTTCAAACTCAGTGTCACTTTGCTTGACATCATGGGAAAATTTAAAAATAAGCTGAGATCTTTATGTTGTGTTTGCTGCAGGAGGGACTGGTGCACTTCACAAAATAGATGGCATCATGAGGAAGGAAAATGAAGTGGCTATCTATAAGCAACATCTCAAGAAATCAGTCAGGAAGTAAAAGCTTGGTCACAAATGGGTCTTTCAAATGGACAATGACCACAACATACTTCCAAAGTTGTGGTATTGGAGTAGCCATTACAAAGCCCTGACCTCAATCCTATAGAAAACTTGTGGGAAGAACTGAAAAAGTTGAGCGAGCAAGGACGCCTAAAAACCTGACTCAGTGACGCCAGTTCTGTCAAGAGGAATGGGACAAAATTCACCCAACTTATTATGGTAAGCTTGTGGAAGGCTACCCGAAACATTTGATCCAAGGTAAGCAGTTTAAAGGCAATGCTACCAAATATAAATTGAGTGTATGTCAACTTCTGACCCACTGGGAATGTGATGAAGGAAATGACAGCTGATATAAATCATTACCTCTGCTATTATTGTAACATTATACATTCTTAAAAAAAGTGAGGATCCTTACTGACCAAGGTCAGGGAATTTTTACTAGGATTGAATGTCAGGAATTGTGAACAACTGAGTTTCAATGTCTTTGGCTAAGTTGTATGTAAACCTTCAAATTTAACTGTATGTACTGACTTAAGGCTTCTGTGTTGAATAAGCTTTGGAATAAGAATTGCATAGTTTGGCGACACGTGCTTGGAGGAAGCATGCGATCGAACTTTGACCATCCTGCACCTAAGAGAAGTTGCTGACGAGACAAAGCTTGAATGGGAATTGGAAATGATAAATTGGATGGAAAGAAAAAAGGGAATACATGTCTAGCTATGCTATAGGTTTACCAGTGTGCAGACTGTAACTGAAGGGTTCAGCTACTGCAAATAGCTATGTCTGGGTGGAAGCAATTTAATCTGCTTTTCAATAAGTGTTTGTGTGATTCCACTTTTCTAAAGGTCAATAGTTCACATCCATGCATTTCCTTATTTGTTTACTGTACATACAGTTGACTGGATGTGCAGTAGGCGTGACATGAAAAAAGGGATGCTGTGCGCTCTTGTGGTTAGATTTGGGAGTCAGATGAGGTAGGAGCATGCTGGGAGAAAATGACGACGAGGAGAGATGTGAACTGCTCATTGAAGTGGTAGATAAGTATCTGACCCCTGTATCGGGGTACGTCATCTACTCTGAGCATTACCACCCACCAGTTATTAGCCTGCAGTGTCATAAAAGATTGAAATTGCAGATTCTTGAACAGGATGTAAAAAAAATGTCCCCAACTACTGGCATTTATTACTGCAAAATACTTAACTTTTCCTCTAATTTACTCTCTCAGAAGACAGAATGTTTAAATGTGGCTGACTTAATGCCTTCATATAATTTCACACTGTTTTCCAATTTGAACTACCAGCACTTAGTCCTCTAATCTATTTTGACCAGTTTCTTTTTCTGTAGATGACCTTCAGTTAGGTGCATAATTGTGAGATGTGCTGTCCTCACTCATGCTATTATTTCACATTTGACTGTACACAGCAGCAGAGGTAATAGTCTAGAACAAAATACCAACAGTTTAACCTTTCTTCCTGTTAGGTGAAGTAATTAGTGTTATTAAAAAAGTTGTGGGGGCACAAACAGCAGAAAAATTATCCAATTTGTGCTCAAAGCAGGATTTATAGCCAATGCAGGTTTACAGTACAACACGTACACACCTGGCTGCCAACATTTCAAAGTGTTTGTCTCTTTAGATTATTACTGTATGTCTGGGAACAGGGGACCCTTGAGTGAAGAAATAAGAGAACAAAGAAGGGCCTGTGTTTTAATCTCACTGCGCTATGTTGTGTAATCACTGGGTTCGATCCATTCAGGTCTGTAATGCGGCTCACACTGAAATGCCACAGCTGCTCTAAACGGCAGAGCTAACGGGACACTCAACACTGTTTATCAGCCAGATTAACATGCTGACAGCCACACCATTTGGAAACAGTTCTCAGATTTATGTTCGTCCAGAGATAGAAGTAATCATTTTTGCAGAGACAATGTGAAGAGTCTGTCATGGTAAATTCGACTTTTCGCAATCTGCAAATATTTTCAATGTTCTGTTTATGGAGCTGACACTCATGGCGGAGAAGATGTGAAACTATAAATGTACGTGTGTGCTTTAAATTGTGAAGCGTTAGCGTGGGAACACTTTCAACTTTCAAGCACTCTTTAATGTGGCTCTCAAGTTTTTAACATGTTTTTGTGTATAAAACATTAACTATGAAATTCAAAATCAACTTCAAATGTGCATTCATTAAAGAAGTACACAACAGCTGAGATCCCTTAGATCCCAGGTCCAGTCCAATGGTTTGCTTTTAAACACTTATTTCTATGGCAACAGAGGTGTCAGTATTAAATGTTTCTCAAACACACTTCATACTGTTTTGTCCAGATTCCAGTGTGAAGTGTATTGATAAACACAGGACAAACGACAAAAGGTGACTGACCACATCAGAGGTCCAGTTGAATGCCAGATGGAGGTTGGTGCCAGATGACAATACTCAAATAGCATATTTATTTTTATTCCTACTCAGTACGTCCAATATCCTCCATTTTCATGACAAGCAAGGTTTGCTGTTAAACTATACTGTAAAACTCAAAATAATTGTTGTAACTGATTACATTGACATTTTTAAGTAAAACTAACTCAATTTATTTGAGCTACAATGCTTATTAACATACAAAATTGAGTTAGTTGAATTAAAAAATGTTAATGTAATCAGTTACAACAATTATTTTGAGTTCAATTAACTTATTGGGTTTTACAGTGTATGGATTCCCAATTTGCAACAACTGCCCGATGTTAGACAACTTTTGTCCATCCCATAGTGCCAAATGGCATTTTCTTATAGCTACACTGCTTTAAGTGGCTACAATTTCACTACAAAAATGTCATTTGGCACTATGGGATGGACAAAACACTGTTTTAAAGTGACTTTTGCATAGCATTGCTCTGCAGGCAGAATCACTACACTGAAAAACCCAGCGAAACTCTCCTATACAAAGATGTGGCTTGTTGGAACTACTTAAAAATTCAGTGCAAAAAGTTGACTTAGTAGAGATGGCTGTTTTTTCAAGGTATGTACTGCAGTGTTTGCTACAGGATTCTATGTTAGCAGTGGGGGACATCGATTTTTCGAGGGTGGTCCAGGGGTGATATTTTTTGTCTTCATGTCATGGTATTTAAGGCAACAAAAAAGTTTATTTTTTATAGGAAGGATCAGCTTTAGCATTTGACCATAGGTATTGTCTTCGTTATGACAAATGCATCATTTCCAATCCCAAACCTTTTTGAATATTTTTTATGTTATTGCGTATTTATTTTACCCCATCCTAACCATTACCAGACCAATTGTTGTGACCTAATGCATTTTCCATTTTAACATTTACCTCTAGCTCTTATACATCCGCAATCATTGTTTTCAATTGACCACCTAATTCATATAATTCAATGTGTTATTTTTACAATATTTGCAAATCTTATGTGACTTTTACAGATCTTGGTTTTATTTGATCAACTCTTTGTTTCAATTCAATATTGTCCATCTATCTCTTACCCACAGCCATATTGGGTTTCTATCTGCCATGTACATTTCTACTGCACTGTGATGCTTCACATAATTATCAAACCTTTCTATTGTCAATGACTCTACTCATTTTGAATTAAAGACACCTATTTTTGCTAAAATAATTATCAAATTATTGATTGACTGACTATTACATTTTAAGTCTCCAAGTATTGCTATTTGTATTGATAATTTATTCATCCAATCCTGTACCTGTGACTAAAAACATTCTACATATGGACAGTTCCAAAAATGAAGATCTATAGATTCTGCTTGCTTTCCTATATAAGTGGGGAAGATTGTATTCCGCAATTATATAGGTTTCTATTTGTTGCCAGTATTTTGTATAATAATTTGAATTGAAATAGTCTAATGTTTTGAGGCAATACACTGTTGCTTTAGCTAGACATGGGCTCTAACCTTGCACCTAACCAGAAGACAATGCCTCAAAGTAACCTTTTGATTTAGAAACCACTTGTTTTTTACACACCAAAATATTGTTCCCCTAAAATAACACAAATAAGAATTGAGGATATTTTGTAATGTTTCTATAGTACATTGTAACGCCCAGCCAGTGTGGGCTGGCGTTCAGGGACTGAGAATGGACTGATGTATATATTAGGTACATTATTATGTTTGTGTATTTGTGTTCACATTATATATTCAGTCCTTTGCATGTTGTTCTAGTTTCCCTTTATAAATATGTGTATGTGCCTTTAAGTATGTGACACCTCTCTCCCAGTTTGGCCCTGCTGGGTTAGGGTTAGGTTAGGTTAGAATGGTAACGTGTAGATCAGATTTCTGATTGAGTTCAGCTGTGTTAGGGTAGCTAGTTAGTTCTTTCAATATAAGCGGGCTAAACTGGGGAAGAGGTGTCGGGCATTGATGAAGGTAGTCCGGGAGCATATCATGTAAGTAGGGAAAAGTGTCTCTCTGAAGTTAGAAGTAAATATATGCGTACGTTGATTAGGCTGTCCAGTGTCCGTGCCACTGTTTGAGAGCACATGTAGCTCATTAAGTATTACACAGTGCACTTGCTTCAGATGTACCCTGCTGTCTGAGATGTTTGCTTGTTTCCGGATCGTCACTTCTGTTAAATAAATCCACCGTTCATTTCATCCACCATTCTACCTGCTTGTCGGTCTTCCTCTCTCTACCACCTACACTCGTGACATACATGCACTCTACTACTGCTTTGTACTATATTATTTTGCTCAACTACCATAGATATAGAACTCTGTTAATGCACTGAAAAGTCTGTTGAATTTATATTCAAAAATCATGTACATTGGTTACACATATTTTAGTTATATTAGTTACCATGATTCATTTCTATTTAATATGCTATATTAATGTGCAAATGTGTAAATTCAACAGACTTTTTATTAGTGTGTTACAATTCTGCCACTTTAAGAGCAAGATGTTACTATGGTAATGAGACAAAGTACATGAGGGTGAGACCAGAGGAAATCTCTGGTGAGACAAAATGTCTTCTACTCTCAATGGCTAGTTTGGCTCTGACTGTACTGTAGTAATCAGATGTATTTCTTAGCAGTTTTAGGTTAAAATCAAGCTATGATCAGCAAGCTAGTGAAAAAATTCACTTCATAAATACCCCAGAAACTTTCAAAGGAAATCTTAGGGGAAGAAATATATTGCAAAATGAATTATTTATCTAACAGTCTGCTCTGGTACGCTAGAGTGCACATTCTATTGTTTTCAGTCTAACAATGTGTGCATGTTGTACTTTAGCTATACTCTCTGTTTTTCTAACTTTTGAACTGGCTCGCAGGCACAAAAACTTGGTTATTGTCAGCTAGGCTACATGAGTTTTGGTGCTGCTTACACTAAATTGTCAGGCTAAATTGCACCGTAACAGCTGGTAATGTTAGTGGAACCGCACTAGCGATTTATCGCTCTCTAGCCTAGCCAGAGGGCAGGACGGACTTTACATGCCAACCTCAAATGTTTATGAAGTGAACTCTGACTGCATGCTTGAACTTGAACCAAAATACAATGGCTATGATAGATCAGGAAGAAGCATATAGCTAAACTGTTTCAATGGCCCTGTCTTCAGCAGCGCACAGCCCAGCGGGACACATTCTTTTCTCGCTGCTTTCCTCTCACAGAAAATGTATAAGAGCAGCGTTTTCTCAGCGCGTGGACACTTTGAACATATCTTCACCTGGAGATTGGTTCGCCATGGCGACACACATTCCGCTCGTGTAAAGCGCTGTAAGAATCACTGATGTCCTAGATCCCACTTAATTACTCATTAACTCATTTGTTAACAGCAGTAATATCTGAATAAGCACATAGAATCATGATCAAGAATGTGTCCCGATGCCATATTTTGTTGGTTCTCACACCTATTCAATTTCCTAGCAACACAAGAACATAGAGATTCCTTTAACAGACTTCAATAGAAGGGTTGAACACAGCAATGTAGCTACATGCTAGCTGGGCCTCAGCAGGGACTGAATCAGTGAGTGGGACATCTGGGCTTAGTGCAAAGTATGTAATAAAAAGGAAAACATCCTATAGCGTCTCTTTACATTATAATGTACTGTACATCAGGCCCAACATCTAGAAGCAGCCAAAGGAGATACATTAATTATGCATCATGTTCTGAAAATAAAAAAATTAGACAGCTGTGTGGGGGGTGAAATGTAATAAGGACACAGGGGCCTGATGAGCCACTAGTGAAGCAACATAACAGATTCTAGCTGGCAGGCTGAGTTCTGACTCCAACTCTCACGGGAAAGCAAACAGTCTAATGTAGATGATAATCTGTGTAAAGTCGTAAAGTAATCAATCACAGACCCAGGGAAATATGGCTATGCTGTGGCAGCTGTTTGGTGGTCAGCTATTGAATTTGACGCAATACAGTACATTTCCTGACTAATTTATCAGAAGCTGTTATTGATAATGGCTCACAGGCGCAATAAGTGATCATATTTGTTTAAAGTAAAGAGTAGTTTTGACTTTGTTGACTTAAGGAATGTAACCACATGGCACAACGCTCTAATCAAACGCGTATTTGCATATCACTATTTATAAATACATTTTTCATCCCAGTCTCTCTTGCCTTTAACACCCAATGGAAATATGACATTAAAATGTTAAACTACACAAAATACACTCTGGACAGTTTGACGTGAAGATAGTTACATCATAGGATGGTTCTAATGGTTGACAGGTAACCAATGACAACACTTACTTGAGTACGTTTGCAGAGCCGTTGATCTGTGTGTTGGAACAGGGGGGCCCCGGAACCAGTATGGATGCACGCCTCGCGCTGTAACGCTTCCTCCCACAGCACAGAATGATGAGAAAGGCACGGCGGAAGGACTTGTTGAGGAAGGCATATAGAATGGGGTTTAGCATGGAGTTAATGTAGCCCAGCCACAGGCACGCTGCCCACAGCTGGTCCGGCACTGTGTAGTTTATGAAGGGATCCACCACGTTTGTGACAAAAAAGGGGGCCCAGCATAGGCAGAAACAGCCCATGATGATGCACAGTGTCTTGGCCGCCTTGGTTTCCGTACGCATGCGGTGGTTGCGCTGGTGGTCGGCGCTGTCTGCGGAGGCAGCGGCTCCCCCGGCGCGCTGCAACATGCTGATTTGGCGCGCGTGCGCACGTGCAGTCACATAAATGCGCTGGTATGCCAGCACCATTAGCCCCAGTGGGATGTAGAAGGCCACCACAGAACACGTCAGAGCGTATGGCTTGTTGACCATGAAGACACACGCCGTCGAGTTGGCCACTTCACCGCTGAACTTCCGTTCTTTTATCTACCAAAAGGTTGGGATGTGGTTAAACCACCACACATACAGACACATACACAAAATACACATTCATAAACAGTAAACAAAGTTAATAGGTAACACTTCACAATAAGGATACGTTAATAGACACTAATTAATACATTTACAAACATGCATTAATGATTATTTGATGCATCTATTGAGCATGAATATTATGAGCATGTGTAATGCATAGTTAACTAATACACATTTTAATTAGAAATTATTTCAGGTTCTTGTAAGTTTTGGTCTATACATTTCTTGTTCAATCCACATCTTGCATTTATCTCTGGAACACATTTTTAATGGTTAAAACTAGCCATTGTCATTTGTGACTTCCACTCTTTGTTGAGTCATGATGTTCCTGCACACTTACACTTTAAATGAATGGCCTAGTACTAGAATGCTGTTATCTGTAGTTTTTAAATTAGTAAAGCATTTATGGTCACTTTATAAGTGCCTGTACCGTATACTCTCTGAAAACATGACTTCATATTAATTCATCACTAGTCAACTGTCTGATAAATTAAGTGCCTAATATGCATGTGTATGCTAGTTAAACATGAATTAATTGCATTGAAATGTAATTATTTTCATAATTAAAAGTCATAACTTTTCATCAGTTAATTACTAGCTTAATAACACTTGTAACTCCTTAAAAAGCATTACTTATTGATAATTAAGTATCAGCTCAGAATCTTCTGATCCTTATTGTAAAGACAGGTCTATTGTTTCATTTATTCATAGCTTAATAGCTTGTACAGATGCATATAAATCATTAATTATTGACAATTAAGGGGGAAATGGCTAGTGAATGAATATGCCATTTTGTGCGGTGGAGTATGGAGTTTGAATTGTTATATTGATCTGAGGAATGTTGTATTTTTAACTGAGACAAACAGCTGTCCAAGCTTAGCAAGACAGTTTAATTTGAAACACGATTCAATTTGAGCTGTGGTGTGAGAGCTGTGGTACTTGCACTGACACTGAGGTTTGATGTTCTCCTAAAACGGACACCACACTGGATCCTCATGTTCGGAGTAAAATACAATGCTAGGTACCAAAAACACCACTCCTGCCATTTCAACCTTGGCTGTCTATTTTTGCAATTATATGTGCCTTGGCCTTTTGCAACAGTGTCCCAAAGCTAAAGGGAGTGAAAATTATCAAGAGTTTAGAAGCTAATTAATTCGGTTTACCTATTTTAGTGAGTGTGCATCCACTGCTGTCAAGTACTACTGTAGCTAGACAACCACTGCTATCAAGTACTACTGTAGCTAGCCATCCACTGCTATCAAGTACTACTGTAGCTAGCCA
>JACXGM010023220.1:0-16318 GCA_016801145.1 Umbra pygmaea
AACATCTATGCCATGAGACAATACAAGGTCCAACGTGTGATTATGGCAGTGTGTAGGTCCTGAGACATGTTGGACAAAACCCACTGAATCAATTATTGCTATAAAAGCTTTTTGGAGAGGGTCATTCAAGTTCTCCATATGAATGTTAAAATCACCACAAATTATAATATTATCTGCCATCACTACTAGGCCAGATAAACATTCTGTGAATTCATTAAGAAACACTGTGTGTGGCCCAGGTGGCCAGTAGATAGTTGCTATAAAAACAGATTGATTAAGCCGCAAGATTTCATGACTAAAACCTCAAACGACACAAACCCAGTCATTATTTTGGGTGTAAGTTTAAGATCAGTATCATAAATGAAGGCCACACGGCGGGGGATATGGTTACCAATGAAGCCAGGAGGAGAGGCCTCATTAAGGGCAATAAATTCATCAGGCTTAAGCCAGGTTTCACACAGGCCAATCAAATCAAGTTTATGATCGGTAATTAGTTAATTCACTATAATTGCCTGATGTAAGGGATCGTACATTTAGTAATCTCATTTTTAGGTTAGTATCTTTTTTGTAATTTAAATCTTTTTTATTGATGACAGAAGTGGTGGAGGGCTTTATTATAGTGAGATTACTATGTTGAACAGCACCTGGTTTATCCTTACACAACCTGGATCGAGGTACAGTCACAGTTTCAATGAGAAAAACTGAGCTCACTTCACTGGCTATGCTAGTGGTGGACTCCTCTAAGGTCATCAATCATCTGTTCCTCTCGTGTTTCTCCACATTCTGGAGCCATGTCTTGTTCTGGCTCTGGATTCTCAGCAGGTAGGGAAGTGTCAGCTTTTAGGTAAGTATCACTAGACATGTACTCTGGTTCTTTTGCTAATTGTTCTAAAGTCTCTCTTGTGCAAGTCATTGGTGAATCATCTCTTTCAATGATGTAGGGTCCATTCAATCCTTGCTGAGTCAGTAAACTTTCCTATTCTTCTTTTCCAGATCTTGGGTATTCTGGAATGCTGGTCTTCCTCCAATAGTAAACTTCTGCCTCTTCAGAACTAGATTCTCCATCTTCTCCTAACACGTCTTTTTGTGTCGCCTTTCTGTTCTGCTGTCCCCTGGTCTCAACACTTTGTCTCTATCGGTCCAGGCTGTCTGATGTTGGCAGTGTTCTGATCTTGCACCTCTCGTTTTCAGGATGCACTTTTTATACAAAGTTGTCACATAATTGCTCCTTTACAACGTAAATGTTAGGCTACCAAAAATAACTCTGCTTTCATTGGCCACCTCTCTGACTCAAATTCCTTACCAGGACATGATTGTCAGGTCTTAAGATGACACAGCTGGCTTTCTGATCATAGTACTCACTAAGTAAATACGTATTGCAAATACTCATCTGTTTGCTACTTTGTGCTGCAATCCTATAGACTTCAGCCATCTGATCTGCTCAGCATTCTGCATATCCATGTGGGGTAGTAAATCCATCTTCCTGCCACAGCCCAACCATAAGTCAATGGGTAGTCTGGGATGACAACCATACATAAGGTAAAATGGAGAGTACCCCTTAGAGTCATGTTTGGTGCAATTGTAGGCATGGATTGACTTCTACAGATGTTCCCTCCAACTCTGTTTGTCCCTATCAGTCAATGTCTGCAACATCTGAAACAAGGTGTCGTCCTGGAGCGACCAACTCCAGAGAGCTTCTGCTGGTTGTGGAATCTGGAACTTTCAAACTCACACCCCTGATCATGATGTAGTTTTGCAGGGAATCCAAAACAAGGTATGAAGTCATTAAATATTTCCACAGCCGCGGTCTTCTCAGATTTGCTCCTGGTAGGATAGGCCTGGGCAAATCTGTTGAAGTGGTCAATCACCATAAGGATGTATTCATATCCCCGCGACTGGCCTCGAGGTGCAAGTAATCAGTACATATTAACTCAAGGGTTCTGCTTGATGTGATTCCTCCCATTGGTTCCCCGCACATGCATTACTGGCTGTTTCTGTGTTATACATGGACATTAGCAGGTCACATATTCCTCCACACTCCTCCTCATTTCAGGCCAGTAGAACCCCTCTCAAGTAAGCTGTAACACCTTCTCTGACCCGACATGACTCGTGGTTATGCAGCTGCTGAAGAACCATCTGGTGATACTTTGCAGGCAATACCAGTTGTCATCTTGTGCTGTTGTACTATACATCTTGTGCTGTTCTCTAGGACCAACCGTTGCTATTCTGTTAACAGCATCCTTGTATTGCTAGCTGCCATTCCCCAAACATCAGGGGTCACAGTCTTACCATCTTCTTTCAGTTTGAGTACTGGTCCAATCACTTTGTCCTCGCGATGGGCTTTACTTAATTCATCAGATAAAAACTGGTTGTGGAGAATGACCGTGTCTGGCACTGTCAAATTTAGAGCTGACATCCAGGCTACATCTCTATTCTTGGACATCATGTTGCCCTCCGAGGTTGCATGGATGGCATTTTGTAAGAGGCCCATTGTGCACTCACTGATGTATTGGTGCATGTCCAAGGGACAACGTGACAACAGGTCTGCATCTTTGTTGCTCTTGCCCGGTCTGTATTTGATCTCAAATAAAAATTTGCAAGCTCCCCCACCCAACGTTAACCAGCTGCATCCAGCTTTGCAGAACTCATCATATAAGTGAGAGGGTTATTGAAATATGGGGCATAGAAAAGGTAGTCGCTAAACTTTTCGCACACCGCCCACTTAAGTGCGAGAAACTTCAGCTAGCCTGAATGAAGCCTATAGTTTCTCAGCAGGGGACAATTTTTTGGAGCCATATGCGATGACCCACAACTTTCCTTCTTGCCTCTGGTAAAGTACTTCCCCCAGTCCTTGCTCAGACGCATCTGTGTGCAATACAAACAGGGTGTCCAAGTCAGGATATACAAGCACATGCAGGCTGGTAAGCATGTCAATGAGTGTGTCCAAGCTTTGCTTGTCTTCCCACACAACCGGATGTTGAGACGGCATCTGTGGACTTCTCTTATTTTCCTTCTTACATCCTACTTGTGATGGAGTTCCTGATGTAATAGCCTGAAGCAGCTCATAAATTGTTTTCGCCAGCCTAGCAAAGTCTTGGATATAGTTTCGATAATAACTCAGGAAGCCTACAAGGCAGCAGAGAACCCTCACAGCCTCCAGGTCTTTTGGGTCCACTCTAACTCCATATGCAGACACAAGACAACCCAGGTACCAGAGCTCTTGTTTAAACAACTCACACTTAGCTGGGTGTAGCTTGACTCCATGCTGTCGAAGAGCTCTGAACACAACTCACAGTTTCTCCACATGCTCTTCAAAGGATTTGGCAAAACATAGCACATTATCCAGGTAGTGCAGGCAACACTCATCGCGGATGGAATCTAACATCTCTTTAATACTCCGCATTTGATACCAAAGGGTATCCTTACCCATTCAAATAGGCCCCAGGAGGTCACAAATGCGGTCACGTGATTTGACCCTTCAGCCATAAATCCCTGGTGGTAAGCCTTACCCTAGTCGAGTATGGAGAACCAACGGTAACCACCCAAGGTGTTCATAAGATCCTGAATTCATGGGAGAGTATGATGATCGAGCACAGTTTTCTTGTTAAGCTGTCGGTAGCCAATACACAATCGTAGTGCACCATCTTTTTTCGAACACACACTACCGGGGCAGCATAGGGTGACCGGGATTTTACGATCCAACCCTTGGCAAGCAAGTCCTGAATATACTCCTTTACTTCCTTCAGGAGTGGCTTAAGTATAGATGTGTAGGCCTTTTGCAAAGGGATATCATCCTTTACACTCAGGGTCATGTGTAGACTGGGGAGGTTCCCAATGTCGTTCTCATCATGGGCAAACACAGTAGACATTTCATAAAGTAGTTATTTCACGATCGCTTGCTTTGACCCAAATCTAAAGGAGGATGCCACAGTATGCCACTGTCATCCGACTGCACTGGCTGAGATGAAATCATTTCCTGTGAGCTGCTTGTTTCAACTTGATCAGTTTGGATAATCTTGCTAATGGTTGTTATTTCCCCAAGTATAGCTCTTTTTGGGATGGTCACATCATGCTTAGTGTGATTTCCAACTGGATTTTTTTATATATGATATAAGAGATTCCCCCTTTGTGAATCTCAATCAGTCCTTCTCCAAGGTCAAGATGTCCTACAGGTGAGAGCTCATCACTTGGCTCAAACAGCACTGTATGGTCAGAAATGTTGAAGTTAGAAGGCACCCTACACTTCACATTACAGATAGTGAAACTTTGCGGTCCTACCCTCACCCACGCTGTATCTGCATATAATTTTTCTGCACAGGTGAAGCCAACTGACACCTCAACAGGCTCATCTTGCGTATCTCCAGTGTTACTGATAAGGGATTGTAAGGTGGTAAGAATATTGGCACCGTCTTTTGGGACTGTGAGTAACAGTGAGATCACATTAAACCCCAAAAGAGGCCCCTCTTTATGTCCAGATAAGAGTACTGTTGCTTCAACCCACCCACTGAATGGAATTACATCCCCACTGATGGCGAATCCCTCCAGACCAGCACTGTTTGGAATTATTTTTGCTAAGGTTATGTGCTTTGAGATAAAACTCAGGAGAAGAATGCTTTTATAGATGTCAACCATAATATCTTCAAGCTACGAATGACTCTGATTACCACCACATATTTTATTATGCTAGCTACAGTAGATTTTTTGATATTTTGTGAATGTGTAAAAACGTTTTGCATCTGTAGAAATATTTTGTGAATGTGCAAAAATGTTTTGCATCTCTAGAAATATTTTGTGAATGTGCAAAAATGTTTTGCATCTGTAGAAATATTTTGTGAATGTGTAAAAAAGTTTTGCATCTGTAGAAATATTTTGTGAACGTGTAAAAAAATATTTCTTCAGATGCAAAACTTTTTTACACATTTGATAAATGCATAATCATTCATGGATGGTGGCTATAGACGCAGTACAATCAATCGTCCCAATCACAAACCCAGCAATCTCATAAAATTGTCTTTTAACCATAGTTTGCTGAGCATCATCATATGGAAATTGAATATACCAGAAAGGGAATTCATAGCCGCCAAAACTGCTGGCATACTTCAACTATTGTTGGCAGTGATATACCAGACCTGTCCCTGATCTCCCGCTGAAAGGTCCCGGTGGGCAAAAAAAACTATGTAGAGGATTAAGGTCCTCTAATAGAACCAGATCTGCCATCACTTCGACTTCAGGACTGTCAAAGCGCTTGTTTAAATAGGCGACTGAATAAACATTTCAACAATCACATACAAATCTAACCTAATATATACTTATATATTTATTATTTGATTGAAATTGTTGTTTGCCTAATTTCATTGCCCTCATGTTCTAGGCCAGTGGTTCCCAAACCTCTCCTCGGGGACCCCCAGCCAGGCCATGCTTTTGTTTTAACCCTGAAATGGCACACCTGATTCAATTAGTCAAAGGTGTAATGTGTAGTTGACTAACTGAACCAGTTGGGTCGTTTCAGGGTGAAAATAAAAACATGGCCTGTCTGGGGGTCCCCGAGGAGAGGTTTGGGAACCACTGTATCTAGGCCACCACGAAGTGAAAGGGAAAAAATATACCACTTAATAGCAATGTGCTGTATACAATTAATTCGTAATTCTGAAATGTAACTTGCAATATTGGGTACTTGCGATGCACACACATTTAATAATGATCGCTGGTACAAGAATTCACTAAACCGGGTGGTTATACCATGAACACCGCTAGTCACACCAGAGAACTTGCGTACACAAGGTCAGACCAGACGTGAGATTTTATCGCAGCATACGCTCATGTTCAAATTGATAAATCCCTTGGTTTGCATAGGAATCGGTGTATGCCCGTCCTACGCCTGTTTTAGATCGTACGCATGTTTCATAAATGAGAGCCATTGTGTTTTATTGTTGTGTGTATCACTACATCCTTAACTCTACTTCAAGAGTATTCTGTGAGTTTCTACTCTACTGTATATTCTTTTTCAAGGCTGGTTTCATTTCAACCTTATATTTTGAGTATTATTCAAGTTTACTTTGCCTGTGAGATTCATGTTTGTTTCTACTTGTACCTTACACAACTGTAACAGTATTTCAATTATGCAGCCCTGGAAAGTCTCAAATGCAGAGGGAGTTGATTTAAATCTCAAAGAAATAAAAAGCTAAAAAAGTAAATTCACATTTTGAGTATGCAACTCTATTGGCATAAAGTCCCAACAAGGTCAAATTGTAGTGTGCACAAATTCACACACACACGCGCAGGCACGCAAGCACGTACACACGCACACACACACACACACACACACACACACGTCATTGTTGCAAAAGGGTGGAATTACTTGCTATCTGAATGTTTGCAGTTGTTAAACCCCAGTTCTTGAGACAGACTATTTTGCTCGCATGGGAATATTCCCGTGTAGGATTACGTCCATTTTGTCCTAGTTTTTGCTTCCTCCTCTTTTCTCTGACCACCATTTCTCTGTCCTGGCCTATCGGCCGAGTCCAGAACACCTTGTTAATATGAATCTAATATAATATTACTATAACATAATACCTCAGCATTACAAAACTGTTAATATGAATCTAATATAATATTACAATAACATAATACCTCAGCATTACAAAACTGTTCATATGAATCTAATATAATATTACAATAACATAATAACTTATTATATTATTATTAATATATTATTATTATACATTATAATATTAATCTAATATAATATTACAATAACATAATACCTTATTATATTATTATTATACATTATCATATTAATCTAATATAATATTACAATAACATAATTCCTTATTATATTATTATTATTATACATTATAATATTAATCTAATATAATATTACAATAACATAATACCTCAGCATTACAAAACTGCAATTGAGGTGACAGAAGCCTTGAAGCCTCAAACCTTCATCTGATCCTCTGCTTTAGTATTATAAGCAGCTTGTGGATAGATTTAGTTTTCAGACACAATTTACAATTTAAGCGACAGACAATCAGGTAGAGAGTGTGTTTTCCCTACTTTCCCACCTGTGTGTGTGTTTGTGTGTGTTTACGTGTGAACTGCCTGTCAATGTGCCTCAGTGACACTCCCGTCTTCAGCTTATGCTTCTGCGGATGTTGGTTAAAGCAATTTCACAGCTGACAGTCTGTTTTTCGTCAGGTCAGATATTGTGTGTGTGGGATTGTTGCATAGAGAACATCTACATTGTTAAAGTGTGTGTGTGTGTGTGTGTGTGTTGAGAAACTACAGGACCATAATTTAAATTATGGATGAATGAACCTGTGAGTACAGTAGCTGGAGATGATTAGGTGGTCACAGTTGTATGAGAGCCAAATAAACAATTTTGACTGGACACCTGGGTAAAATGCTCTGAACCTGCATTTCTATGGGAGCTTTGCTATGGGAGAATTACAGCAGGGCCAGTTCTGGAAGTTCTGCCACCTTAGGCAAGACAAAAAAATGCCGCCCCCCAACCTCTCTCCCACAAACATGTGTCAGTGTTCGAAAAAACTGCGTTGTTAGGGAATATTCATGTGGAATAAGATTTATTAACAAATTAGTTTAGGCCAATTTACAGATTAACAAATTAGTTTATTTATATTTTTAATTTGATTGTCCAACATGAGAACTTTCATACATATTTCAGAACTCATTTAGTCTCCAGCCACGTAAAGTGGCCTCATTTCTCTGCAGTCTGTGAGCAATGTTTTCTCATAGTGGTAGCTATGATGTCCATGAGGTCCTGTAATCAAAACACCTGAAAGACAGAGGGGGGAAAGGGCGAGATTCGTCAAGTTAAGAACAGTGGAGTCAGCTTTTAGCACGCATCACGTCTGCCTGGGTCAATTTGATAAGGGAATGATCATTATTTGTTATAACCAATTTTTATTTAATTTTTTAATTCTCATGCATATACCACATGTATATATTTATTACTTTGCTATTATTAATTTAAAGTAATGAAACTAAAAGATTCAATATTAACAGAATTTTATTGACTTGATTGCATAATATTTATAAGTGTAGCATAGGGTTTCGTTTGTTTAATTAAAATAATTAGTAGCCTACAACCATGCATTTGATCTACGTCTTTCCTACACAAACTGTAACAAAATGTGTGTATGATCAACACTTAATTTTTATTCACAAGTTGACTCGCCTGGTCTTCCTGGCAACTCCATTCATTTAAATAAAAACAGCATTGCGAAAGACTGGCAACTTGGGAAAGCGAATGAGGAGGGGCGACGACGTCAAAAGCATACAAACAAACAAACCCTATGCGCGATGCTTGCATTGCTATTAGCAAGTTTTCACAATGGTGTCCTAAGGACAGGAAGGGAACTGCAGCTACGCCAATCAAGGGCGCGTGCCAGAGGGCAGCATCCAATTGTCAAAATGCCACCTCAAATTCGCTCTGCCTCAAGCGGCTGCCTAATCTTGCCTACTGGGCAGCCCGGCCCTGCTTTATTGACCACATGTATCCCATCCAAATGACATCTTACTACAATATCCCCTTTACTGCTCTGGTGTCTTCATTTTAAGACCAGTGTTAAGAGTGCACAGCAAGGTAGCCTAGTAGTTGGAACCCCTGGCTGGTGTCCATAAGCCCCCCAGTTAAATCACCAAACTGCCAAGGTGAAAGCTTTGTCATTCGGCCGCAAGCAAAACAGTTAAACCTTACTGCTCCCAGGTCATTGCTACAAATAATAATAATGGTTCTTAATCAACTTGTCTGGTTCAATAATTGTAAAATAAACAAAAAACACCTTTTCTAACAGGATTGACTCTCCCATCCAGGGGCCTACCAGGAGTTACCCCGCTTAGCTTCTGGGGCAAGCAGGGGGAATGCAGAGTGATATACTGCTGAATTCATGCTGAGTATTAGCCAGCAGAAAAAGAGTACACTGAAATTCAGTGTGCTTGTGCTATGTTTCTGCATTGGTTGGAAATGAGTTCATTTGATAGCGTGAAATTACATTAGCATTAACAACATGGACGCTTTGAACGAGCAGCAGAACTGAATGAACTTTCTACAAGAGCTTCTGGGGTGACACTGACTGAGTGAGGAAGGAACCAAATACAACATATATGTTTGATTTTAACTTTAACCCCAAAAGCCAAACCCTGAAACAAATCATAACATTGATTTCAACGTAACGGTCCAGTAAAATCTATCACTTTATATGCTGATCGTTTGTTAAATCTTCAGCTGTTGACTTGTCCAGTGAATATTATTTGTGGCCAACAAATGAATTCAAGAGAAGAAGTTTGATTTAATCCCTTTGATACTCTATTCTTTTTTTTCCTGCAAGCTGTTTCCTTGTGTAATATATACTGTAAAAGCTAATCAATTACACGGGCAACCCCTGAGGAGAACTGGTTGAAGACTAGCCGTGAATCCCGAACCGACACCTATGCCCAAACCCCTCACTCTGAGGGCCCTCCATGGTCATGTGTTGATGAAAACTCCTAGGGTGACTTCCTCCAGGGTGGCTAGAGTTTAGAAAACACATGAACTTCAGGAAATACTTCTGACTTCTGGTACAATTCATGATCCACTGTTAAATCATAAAACAAGAATGGATTCCTAATTTTCAAATCCTTCCTATCTTTAAAGATGACAATACCACGATTAACAATTTAACATGATATATTTTACATATTTCGTTATCTTAATGTGTCAAACAAATGTGCGTTTTATCACTGGGCATGCCTATAAAAAACGGAATTTGCGCATGCTCAAAAATCAAGGGAGTCTAATCAAGGGTCTTTTTAGCCTTACATGTGAATGTGCAAATTGAGGGTGGAGTGGATGGTGGAGGGGTCGATTTAGGACTTAGCCTGGATTTCTCCCCTGTATGTATTTTTGGGTTAGGTGTCTTTGTTTCCTGCTCTTTTTGTCAAGTGACTTTAACAAATGTTTTAATTGACCAATAGATCTTCATCAATTATCTGCCACAGCTGAAGCCACTACACAATTACAGTCATATGCAAAAGTTTAGGCACCCCTGACAATTTGCTTGAATTTTCTTTTTAAATAATTGGGTGTTTGGATCAGCAATTTAATTTTGATCTATCAAATAACTGAAGGACACAGTAATAATTCAGTAGTGAAATGAGGTTTATTGGATGAACAGAAAATGTGCATTATGCATCAAAATGAAATTAGACAGGTGCATAAATTTGGGCACCCCAATAGAAATATCACATCAATATTCACCTCCTTCAGCAGAAATAACAGCCTCTAGATGCTTCCTATACCCTGTAATGAGTGTCTGGATTCTGGATGAAGGAATTTTGGACCATTCCTCCTTGCAAAACATCTCCAGTTCAGTTAGGTTTGATGGTTGCCGAGCATGGACAGCCCGCTTCAAATCACCCCACAGATTTTCAATTATATTCATGTCTGTGGACTGGGATGGCCATTCCAGAACATTGTACTTGTTCCTATGTTTTGGGTGGTTGTCTTGTTGAAATATCCAACCCTGTCGTAACTTCAACTCTGTGACTGATTCCTCCGCTGTGTTCTTTTGCCGCCATGCATAATGCCCCTTGTTATGACCAAATAACTCCATCTTTGTTTCATCAGTCCACAGGATCTTCTTCCAAAATGTAGCTGGATTGATCAAATGTGCGTACCTCAAGCGACTCTGTTTGTGGCGTGTGTGCAGAAAAGGCTTCTACAACAATGTTTATCAATCTTTGTTTTCTAGGTCATTTGAGAGTTTTGAGGCCCCCATGTTGCCACTCTTCAGAGGAAAGTCAAAGAGAACAACAACAATTGTCCACCTTAAATAACTTTTCTCATTATTGGATGCACCTGTCTATGAAGTTCAAGGCTTAATGAGCTCACCAAACCAACTATGTGTCTTTCAAATAATCAGTGCTATGTAGTCACAGGTATTCAAATCAACAAAATGACAAGGGTGCCCAAATTTATGCACCTGTCTAATTTAATTTTGATGCATATTGCACATTTTCTGTTAATCCATTGAACCTTATTTTACTACTGAAAAATTACTGTGTCCTTCAGTTATTTGAAAGATCAAAATGAAGTTGCTGATCCAAACACCCAATTATTTATAAATGAAAATCATAGAAATTGTCAGGGGTGCCTAAACATTTTTATACAACTGTATCCGTCTATGTAAGCCTTGTTTAGTGTGTTGATAGCTGTTGGACATTGTTGAATGTAAGTCTGTGCGTGTTTAGTGTTGTTATACAGTATGTCATATTGAGAAGTGTTTTGCCCCTCTTGGTGTGTTTTTTGTAGTGAGGGTTTTTTGTATTAAATTACCTTTTGCATTCAGTATACAACTTCGTGTTTCTCTCCCTCCACACATACAGAGTATTGTTACAATCAAAGATGTATTACAAACATTATGTTTAAACCAGCAAAGCAAAAATGCTGCATCTTAAATTGTAGGAATGTAGAGTTGATTCATGTGATATGTTAAATTAGCAAGAATACAACATTATCTATCATTTTATATTTAAATAATTAAACACTTGCTCATCATTTTTTATGATAAAGTTGTCCTCTGTAGCATGAACATCTAGGAAAGGCTTTCCTGTTTTTGTCATTCCTCAATGAAATGAATTGAGGATGACAGTGCAAAATGTAATCTGTTGAAACAATCTAATCTGGATAATCACATAAATGTATTTTCCTGTAGCCTTGGAAACAGAGATTAGATGCCCTTGTAAATGTGTGTGTGTTTCTGTGTGCGCATGTGTATTTTGCTAAGGTTTAACCATGCTGTTAATGTACCAGCTATATTGTACTATTTAGGCCTCTACACACTACAAAAAGGTCGGAATGAATAAAAAATCACTTTTAATTATTTAGTAAATTACAAACTCAGACACAATGGTGCTAGTGTTCGATAACTTATATGGAAAGAATACAAAATTTACACAGAGCACAAGTAAATAGAGATTTTTGTTTGCATATAAGATAACTGGTTATGTATAGAGAGTGCACTAGATCATTTTTAGACAATTAAATGGAATCATTTAGGGTACAACATTTAGAAGGTACAAAATCTTGTTTTAATATGACCCAAAAATGTAATTACACTAATAAATAATGGAAATGTATGCAGGACTAATCATGGTTTGGTCAATTCTATGGACATCAAGTCAAATGTCTTGTGGGCGAGACACAATATGATGTAAGTCCTTTAATTTAGATATTTCATTTGGATAAATAGCCATGTTTTGCTGCTGTTTTATCCAAGAAAATTGTTAAAAGTCTGTAAAAAGTCTGTAAGTCCCCAACCTTTTGAGTGACAAACAGCCAGAGCGTTGTATTGAGTTATATACACTCACCTAAAGGATTATTAGGAACACCTGTTCAATTTCTCCTTAGTGCAATGATCAACTCAACCAATCACATGGCAGTTGCTTCAATGCATTTGGGGGTGTGGTCCTGGTCAAGACAATCTCCTGAACTCCAAACTGAATGTCAGAATGGGAAAGAAAGGTGATTTAGGCAATTTTGAGCGTGGCATGGTTGTTGGTGCCAGACGGGCCGGTCTGAGTATTTCACAATCTGCTCAGTTAATGGGATTATCACGCACAACCATTTCTAGGGTTTACGAAGAATGGTGTGAAAAGGGAAAAACATCCAGTATGCGGCAGTTCTGTGAAAATGCCTTGTTGATGATAGAGGTCAGAGGAGAATGGGCTGACTGCTTCAAGCTGATAGAAGGGCAACTTTGACTGAAATAACCACTCGTTACAACCGAGGTATGCAGCAAAGCAATTGTGAAGCCACAACACGCATAACCATTAGGCGGATGGGCTACAACAGCAGAAGACCCTACCGGATACCACTCATCTCCATTACAAATAGGAAAAAGAGGCTACAATTATGGTAGTTTTGTAGAAGTGATCATTTGATAAATGAAATCATCAAGCAGCCTCTGATGGCTACTTCCAGCAGGATAATGCACCATGTCACAAAGCTCGAATAATTTCAAATTGGTTTCTTGAACATGACAGTGAGTTCACTGTACTAAAATGGCCCCCACAGTCACCAGATCTCAGCCCAATAGAGCATATTTGGGATGTGGTGGAACGGGAGCTTCGTGCCCTGGATGTACATCCCAAAAACCTCCAACTGCAAGATGCTATCCTATCAAAAAGGGCCAACATTTCTAAAGAATGCTTTCAGCACCTTGTTGAATCAATGCCACGTAGAATTAAGGCAGTTCTGAATGGGAAAGGGGGTCAAAAACAGTATTAGTATGGTGTTCCTAATAATCCTTAATTGGGGAGGATGGGCTCGTATTACGCTCGGGACCGGAGTGAATGGAATGGTGTGCAACGCACAAAACCCAGTGTTTTTTTGTTTTTCACCCTGGGTTTTGTGCGTTGCGCACCATTCCATTCACTCCGGTCCAGAGTGTAATACGAGCCCGTCCTCCCCAATTAAGATCCACCGACCGCGGCTGGTGTATATTAATAAAGGCATTGGTGGAAGTTATCTAAAAAAGGCATTCACCTAAACCAACACCACAACTTAATGGTTGGCCTCAACATAATGTAATACAGCCTAATGAATTGAAACTTTAAACTCGGAAATCCCATTTCCCAGCTCGTTCTGTAATAGTGATGTTGAATGTAGAGCTATTGTCCATTAACTTCCACAAACAGAATCCCGGTTTACAAATTTCTGTTGTCAATATGTTTTGGGGAATTTAGAGGAAACCTTTGATGATAGTCTTGTCTATACCAATGGTTTTCAACCCTCTCCTCGGAGCACAACAGATGTTCCACAGTTTAGCTCTAACCACTGAGCTAGCACACCTGATTCAACTAATCTTCTAATGATCAAGCCCTTGATTAATCAATGTGGCGAGCTAGTTCAGTGGCTGCAGCTAAACTGTCAAACATCTGCTGTGCCCCGAGGAGAGGGTTAATATGTCTGTAGACAGACTGTAGTATGTAAAATGTAAAGGTAATTGTCACATACACATACATGTAGCGAAATTCATTCTCTGCGTTTAACCCATCCCTCAAGGGAGCAGTGGGCATCCATTTACAGCGCCCGGGGACCAACTTCAGATCTAAGCCAGTGCTTTCGTCAGGGGCACTGACTGGAGAACCTAACCTGCATGTTTTTTTGAGGCGAGGTGTTGATTAGCACCATTGATAATTATGATGATGGCACAACCCCAAATACAGCAAAGTAACCCTATTAAACTGGTGATCTTGACTATTGTTAGCTTCAGCGTGTTCCTATTTCAACTTCTCCATAGTATCCAGTTGTGTTGATCTAGCATCTGTACTATTCTGCTTTTAACACTGATTGATACCTGCTATCTTTCCCACCAGATGGAATACATGACATAAATACACCTACAGTATCAGTTAGTCTTTGTTTGTGGTGCTCACTTAACCGCAGCATGTTCACCCAGCACATAGAATGTAATTGTATTCTCAAGTAGGCCACACCATGAACCCAACAGGATCAAAATCGTGTTCCCCAGTTTACTCTCTCACTACATGTCTCGCCATCGTGTGGCTGAGTGTTTACTCATCGCTGCCCCTTATCTCTTCCTTCCTCTCTAATCGATCATCAAAGCAGCTCGTTATCTGCATTTAATACAATTAGCTTTTCCCAGAGCTGGAAACCAGAGAGAGGCTGGCTAGGAGAATAAAGATGCTACAGCTGGCCTGTGTCTCGATAGTCTACAGGGGCCTCCTCTACCCATTGTTTCCTTTCCTACAGCTGTACTGGAAGGCTCCTCTCCCTAACAGACAGTACTCTCAGGATGTAGTATAGTTCTAAGCAATTTGAATGAAGCTTATACAGTGAGGAAAGGAAGAATTATTTTTTATATTCATCCATTTCTGGTATTTCAAATGCAGACAGCTACCCTTTTAAATTGTTATGATCCATCACATTACTGGACTGTCTAGCTAAACAAGCGAAGGGAGTGGGTCTAGCCTGACAAGTGCGTGACAACTTGATGCTGTGGCACATTGGTTATGTAAGGGTATTTCTGCTGCTTCGAGTGGGACTGGCATCAACAACCGCTCAAGTGGCTTACGTAAAACATTGTGAGATCCACTGACAAACTAATTGCATTCACCTTTCACATTGCTTAATAGGATAGACAATGATGCTGTTAGCTGGTGACATACACACATTTCCCCACACCATTGTGCTGTGTTAGAGAAGTGATATCGAAATATGATAATTTCATAGATTATTGGTAGTGTGTTGCTCTCTGTCCTTTGGTGCAATAGACACAATAGGGATTACTGATAAAACCTAATGTCTAAATGTCCTAAAACATCTCTTTCACATACACACACACACACACATGCAGGCCAATCCCCTACCCTAAACCTAACCCACATTTAATCCAACCAAACCTTGTTCCCCAAAAGTTAACCTTAACCCTGCACCTACACACTAAGTTCTAACCTTGTTTCTTTTTCTCAGCTTGTACTCAAACTTAATGCCTGAGCTGTAAATTAGCTATGTTTGTAGCATACTGTAGTATCAAATCAGAGCAGACATTTGATGTTGAGATATGTGTGTAGAAAGTCTATCCATTGCCACTAGCACACTGCTTGCTCAACCAGGACGTCTGTAGCTCATAGGCATCCAAGCTGCAGCAATAAGTCACTAGAGCGCAACAAAGCAATGCAAATATATCAATAACCCCTTATATCCAGATGGTACTAGACACTTATACTGATGCCAGAGTGAAACCCCTGGTATAATCCACAAACAGCACCATAGTGAATGATGCAGCTAACTTAATGATCTTTTCATTTGCAAATGATCACTGTTTAACAATCTTTGTGTATAATCTTTGTGAGGACTGGAAAATATAATCCAATTAAAAATCTTATTTCACCTAACCCTAATGGTAACCTAAATCGTACACACCTCACTTTACCCTAAACCCTAAGATCATTGTCATCATGGGGCCTGCTCAAATGTCCGCACAAGGACACTGTTTCCCTGTGTTATACTTATTGCGATTTTGGTAGTCACAAATGCACAAACACACACGCGCACACACACAGGCGTACACACACATGCGTACACACGCGTACACACACACACACACACACACACACTCACACACACACACACACACACACACACACACACACACACACACACACACACACACACACACACACACACACACACACACACACACACACACACACACACACACACACACACACACACACACACACACACACACACACACACACACACACACACACACACACACACACACAC
>JACXGM010023222.1:0-16319 GCA_016801145.1 Umbra pygmaea
ATCAGCAACCAAGCACCTCAGCTCCACCCACGCACCGCCTCTTTGACCATTTTTGGTTATCCGAGGTTGACGTCGAGTGACGCGCTACCAAGATGGCGACGACCGTCTCCGCCCACAATGAGCTTCAAAAACGCTTTTCACAAACCAATGGGTGACGTCACAGTCAGGCTGTCCATATTTTTTACAGTCTCTGGTTGATTCCCAATGAATGTTTGAGTACTAATGTTGAAGGTTAGCTGTAGGTGCTGTGGGTTAGCCATTTATGACGTCTGCAGGGCTGCAGCTGGATGCCACTCTCGCTCGCGGCATCAAAATCTGACGAAAGTCTTTTCAACCTTGTCGATCTGAAGTGAAGACAGATTCAGCAACTGTATGGCTTATTTCTACATCAAAATGTCTTCAAAAACACGTTTCGGTAACCGTTTTTTTGAAATATGAGATCGTATAGGTGGTTAGTGTAGGCTACATTAGCAGAATACAGACGAACCGTGCGACGCACACACACCGAACCGAGACAAGCGAACCGAATGGTTCGGATGTTTTTCATCAACCGTGCCAGCCCTAACTGCTACTGATGACGCTGAAATTTAGTTTTTTAAACAATCATCCCCCCTCTTTTTTTAGTACAGCTCAGCCCATGAGCTAGTTTTTTGTGTTTAGGCAGTTCAGTAGCTGTCATAGAAAGGGGAGTATAAGTTATTTAATTTTACATGTTGTTTTAATGTAATGTGTTATGTAAATGTGTTTTTGGAAAGTGTTTAATAAACAGCTTTTATAAACTCTAGTGATGGTCATCAATGATAAATTAGTCATTAGTTAATGATTTGCAAATATATAATTATATTGTGACTTTACTTGTTGAGGCACATCATTATTAACTCATCATTTAGTAATTGTTAACTTACACATGAATTTGCACTACTAATGCTGTAATTAATCATGTATTAATGCATATTAGTTTACCTGTATTATACCTGTAAGTTGAAATACAATTCTTTGGCTCATTGTGGTAATTAACATATTAATTAAGACTATTAATTAAAAAAATGAGTTTTTAGTTAATTAATCCACAATTACCTATTTAATTACTGTATGAACTAATATATTAATCAGACATACTCTTAATTAGTTCCTGATGTGGTAATTATTAATGAATAGCTTAGATAATCACAAGTTACACGTTAATTCAGTATTTTCTGTGCATTAGTTAAGCATAAATTAAGGCTTATTAGTGCACACGTAGTGTAAAGTGTTACCCTTCAGAACAATAAATCAAGTTCACTATAAAGCTTTTTACATCAGCATTTGTCATAAAACGGTTATGCTGACATACTGTAATGAACACCTAGTCACAACCTGGTTGTAATTCTGAGTGGGTTACCACCACACAGCCAGGTGGTGTTTGATCTTATCCAGCAGGGTGGTGGGGTCCAGGGCATCAAGAACAGATGGGTGGTGGTGTATGGCCCAGTAGTACCCTAAGGCCAGGGCACCAGCTCCCACGGTTAGGGCCAGGAGCAAGGAGCTCTGCCTGGGCTCTGGGTTGTCTAAAGGCCTGGTCTGAAGGGGTTGTGCCATCCGATCCCACTGGGTCAGGATTGCCTGAAGAGAGAGACTGAGGTTTTGTACTGTACAGTACAATGTATCTTGAGAAAACATCAAGATAGTGGTTACTTAATTTCAAGCCCAGCATTTTTTGGGTAATTGGAATGACACCATAACATATCAGCAGGACAGATATTGTAGTATTGATAGGGACATCCCTACCTGCCGGGCCCCAGCCCACTTCCCCGGCCCTCTCAGACGGTACTGGTATGGGGTGCAGGGACCCAGAAGCACCCGGAACCCCAAAGCAGGATCCCTCAGCAAAAGCCACAGGATGTTGGGACGAACCCCTATATGGTTGGCCACCTCGTCCATGTACTGTATGTAATCCACCTGGATGGTGTGTCTCTGGGAGGCCACGTACCTGAGAGAGAGTTGAGTTAGTCCCTGTCCAAAACCAACCCAGACACCCCGATTTCAAGTTTTGCTCAAAGAGCCGGAATATGGTGGAATTTTTCATAAATCCTTTTAAACGGTGGAGCCAACAGGAATCTCAGTACCTGCTGGACATCACATCCTCCTTACGTTTTATGTCCTTCAGCATGCCCTCCATTGTAGGGAGCTTAGTCAGCCCTGTGGGCCAAACAGATCATCTGATTTATACTGTATCTTTCTTTTTGAGCAGAGAGAAATTTGAAGACAAGAAAAGTTTAACCAGAAGGCGAAGTCTTCATCAAGGGTGTAATCTATCTTGTATAAATCTGTCCTCTAAAGGTGCATCCAGTTAAAGCACATATGCATGCAAGGCCGAAGTCTTGTTTTCAAGGCAAGTATGAACACCTTATTTTTGAGAACAGCATTGCTGCATTTCAACCCACCTGGGAATTAGTGTATAAAATCTATAGCATGTGTGGCAGAGTAAATATTTTCTGTCCGCATATATCATTTTAGTATTCTAGTGATGGTACCATAACTTAACAGAACTTCTGCGTTTCTTTAGATGTGGGGAGGGGGGATGGATGGGCTATGTACGACTGTTCCGTTCGTGCATACCATCCGTTTGTGTTTCCTTTCTTTTTTTTTGTACTTGCCTTTGTTGGAAAAGGAACTAAAACCCAATAAATACATATTTAAAAAATATATATTTTCTGTCCGGATCTCAGAACGAGGCTTTCATGGCGCGAACATGTCCTCAGCACTACAAAAGATACGGGTAAAATTGCCTTTTATTGCTTTGCTTAAATTTTTTGAGGTGCCTCAAATATATGTAGCTCATGTCTAAGTATCAACACAACATGCACATCTTTTGACAGGAAACAACATTACAACCGTGCACATAGCTATGATACCGTACATCTTACAAGATCTACCTTGATCTCTAACTACATCTCAATTTCAATAAAAAAATGCATGCTCTTCAATTGGAAATCACCTGTAACTGTACATTTTCTTCAAGTATGTAAATACCTCAAAGAATCTGGACATTTGGTTAGTGTAATGTCCTAATGTGATTCACCTGTCGGTGTATGTCTCCTTCCCTCACCAGGTGTACCCTATCCTCATTAGTTCTTTTTGTATTTAGTTCACTGGTTTCTGTTGGCATTTGCCTGATCGTCTTGTCATGTACTTGTCGTTCTAGCATTCATTATATTTTGACCTGTTAATCCTGCCAGTCTTTTGTGTTTTCCCGGTATTCAAACCTCTGCCTGTTTTTGGACTACGAGCCTGCCTATTCCCTTGTACTGCCAGCCTTTTGACCCCCGGTACCGATCTAAGCTACGCTCCTGCCTTTCCCTTATTGGACTACCTGAACCTCTGACCACTTGTTGCTGACCTTGCCCATTTACCCACTACTAAAACTGCCTTATTCCATTAAATCTATTAAGCTTACAGTTGTCTCTGTGTCCACTTTTGGGTCCTGTACTCCTGCCATGGTGTCAGAACAAACAGGCCGTGATGTGGCCAGCAGAGTTGGAACGTTTACAGCACGCCATAGCCCACCAAGGGCTAGCCATGGGTCGACATGAAGAGGATCTACAGTCAATCACAGAGAAACTCAGAGTACAGAGAAACAACCAGCAGCAGGCCACTGACTGTCTGCTCCAAAAATTGGAGACGATAACACGGACGCTTGTACACAATCTACAGGAGGCCACGTATCCAACCCTACACCTCCTATCCAGGGGTCCCCAAGAGATCCACACTTACCTGCACCTGAACGGTTCTCTGGTGAGTCCAGTTACTGCGGTCCCTTTCTATCCCAATGCTCACGCATCTTCGAGCTGCAGCCTTCCTCCTTTCCTACTGAAAAGTCTCGGGTGGCATATGTGATTGCCATGTTAATGGGAAGAGCCCTGGCTTGGGCAACGCCGATCTGGGATCAGCAACTCCCTATCTGTTACTGCAAATATTTGATGCCCCATTATCCATCAGAGAAGTGGCACGTCAACTTTTACACCTGAGACAGTGTTCCAGCATTGTGACAGAATACGCTATTAAATTCCGGACTCTTCCGGGAATCCCAGAGGACGTCCGAAGCCTTCACATCTGAACCCATGCAGATAGGGTGGACACGGCTGACGCCTGAGGAACACCAACGTAGGATGGACAGTTGCAGCTGCCTCTACTGTGGAGAAGGGGGACATTATCCAGCCAGCTGTCCTTTAAAAGGACGGGCTCATCCGTAGCTGCAGGAATACGGGTGAGTCAAACCAAAACACCTTGGATTCCCATGGTTCGTTTTCCTTTTCCTGCTGTTATTATTAATGGTACACAAACCCTGACTGTTAATGTCCTTATGGATTCTGGGGCTAATGATTGTTCTATAGACAACTCCCTTTTTGTACAGTTAGGCATACCCACCTGTCCTCTTGACATACCTATCGAGGCCACAGCCCTGGACGGTCGCTCTATTGGGCAGGTGTCCCAGAGATCAGTATCAGTCACCTTGATCCTGTCTGGTAATCACAGTGAGGAAATACAGTTCCTACCCTTACGGTCTCCTACCGTTCCTGTCATGTTAGGACATTCCTGGCTGGTAAAACATAACCCTCATGTTGATTGGATTACAGGCACTGTTAATGCATGGAGTCCATTTTGTCTTGCCCACTGTCTGAGGTCTGCACCTCATGCTCTGAACAACCCAGCCCTCGCTTGCACGGAGAACATCGACATGTTCTCAGTCCCGTCTGACTACTGGGACCTAAAGGAGGTGTTTAATAAATCCTGTGCTATGTCTCTGCCTCCCCACCGCCCATACAACTGTGTCATAACCCTCCATCCAGGCACATCGCCCCCCCGTGGACGTCTGTACTCCCTGTCTGGCCCTGAGACAAAAGCCATGGAGGTAGGGCTGGGCATCGTTTAAAATCTTTTGATCCGGTGCCAATTTTGATACCTCATTTTCGATACCGGTTCCTTAACGATACTTTTTTCGATATCATATATTTTTTTATACATTTCAACGTCAACAAAATACAGTAAACCCAAAACTTTTATTTTCCACCTTAATTGTTTATCATTAAAGCACAAAACATAACAATATAATGGTTTAATTATTTTTACTGACAATATAAAAGGTTATCCAGGCTAAAAGAGGCTATATTGGTAAACTACCTTTAAAACAAAACTCCCTTTATATCAATAGCTTGCTCACCTCCACCATGGGGCCTCCACTGTCGAAAAAGTTAGCAAACCTTCAACAATAACCCCTGTTACTACTCTGTAGCACTGATCTTATCTTTCATAGGACATTTTCCATCTTGCTGCCAGTGTGAAGGGATTGGCACTTTCTGGTATGGTCCTATTCCTAACATCAGGGTGGACACGCGCAGAGGATAATGTGAAGGGGGAAATAGACAGAGCTAACTACAGCAACCAACTAGCAGCACAAGCTAACATACATAGAGTAGTCTGTCTAATGCCCTTGCTGTCTTCCAGGCTCTGGTAAACGACGTTCTCCGGGACATGATCAATCGTTTTGTCTTTGTTTATCTGGATGATATCTTGATTTTCTCCCGCTCTGCCCAGGAACACACAACACATGTACAACAATTTTACAGCGACTACTGGAGAACCAACTGTTCGTGAAAGCAGAGAAATGCGAGTTCCATCGCTCTGTCGTCTCTTTCCTGGGTTACATTGTGACAGCGGGCAGCATCAGGATGGATCCTGGCAAGATCTAAGCTGTCATGGATTGGCCACATCCCCGTTCCTGTCTGGACCTGCAACGCTTCCTGGGTTTTGCCAATTTCTATCGGAGGTTCGTCCGGAATTACAGTATGTTGGCAGCCCCGATCACCACCCCGACCTCTACCAAGGTGAGCTCTGTTTGGTTCTCCCAGGCAGCCCAGGCCTTTGATACTCTCAAACAGTGCTTTACGTCTGCCCCTATTCTGATCCACCCAGATCCGTCACAACAGTTCGTGGTGGAGGTGGACGCCTCCAACTCCGGTGTGGGGGCTGTGTTATCACAGAGGTCGAACCACGACCAGAAGTTGCACCCCTGTGCATTTCTCTCCCGTCGCCTGAAGCCGGCGGAGGTGAATTATGACGTTGGCAACCGGGAATTGCTGGCTGTCGTCACAGCGCTGGGGGAGTGGAGGCACTGGTTGGAGGGAGCGGAACAGCCATTCATCATATGGCTTACAAAAACCTGGAGTATCTGCGCACAGCGAGGAGACTCAATTCCTGACAAGCCAGATGGGCTCTGTTTTTTATCCGGTTTGACTTCTCCCTGTCCTACCGGCCGGGCTCCAAGAACACGAAAACCAGATGCCCTCTCTCGTGTGTTCAGTCCTGTTGCTGCCCAGGGACCGGAGCACATTCTTCCGGTCTCTTGCCTGGCTACGCCTTTGACCTGGGGTGTTGAAGATGCCGTGCGCAGAGCGCAACGGTAGGGCCGTGACCCCGGTGGAGGTCCTACCGGCCGCCTATTCATGCCTGACCCTGTCCGGAACAAAGTCTTGGAATGGGGCCATTCATCGAGGCTCACCTGCCACCCGGGCTCACACCTGAACCTGGCGTTTATACGGCAAGGGTTTTGGTGGCCCACCATGGGGGTGGATATCCCCTCATTCGTCTCGGCCTGTACTGTTTGTGCCCGTAGCAAGACGTCTCGCCGGGCCCTAACTGGTCTCCTGCAACCCCTTCCTGTTTATTGTCCATGGTCGCACCTCTCCCTGGACTTCGTCACGGGTCTACCACCCTCCGATGGAAACACCGCTATCCTCACTGTCGTGGACCGCTTTTCCAAGGCAGCTCACTTCATTCCCCTGCCTAAGTTTCCCTCTGCCAAGGAGAAAGCCCAACTGATGGTGCAGCACGTCTTCAGGATACACAGGACTACCCATTGACGTGGTCTCCGATCGTGGTCTGCAATTCACCTCACAGTTCTGGAGGGCTTTCTGTTCCCTTCTTGGGTCCTCTGTCAGTCTGTCCTCTGGCTTTCACCCAGAGTCCAACAGCCAATCGGAAAGGGCCTTGAGAAGGGATCTTGAGACGGTGCTACGATGCCTGGTTGCTGACAATCCCACCACCTGGAGCAGGCAACTGGTTGGGGTGGAGTATGCCCGCAACACCCTGCCTTCCTCCGCTACTGGGCTTTCTCCTTTCGAGTGCTCTTTGGGTTACCAGCCACCATTGTTTCCGGAGCAGGAAGAGGAGGTTAGTGTTCCATCAGCCCAGTTGTTCGTCTGGCGCTGTCGTCGGACATGGAATAAGGCCCGAGCTGTGCTGCTGCGCACCAACGACAGATATTGGCAGCAGGCCGACCACCGTAGAACCCCGGCTCCCCGCTACTGTGTTGGCCAGAGGGTATGGCTGTCCACCCGAGATCTGCCCCTTTGGGTGGAAAGCCGCAAGCTGTCATCTAGATACATCGGGCCCTTCCAGATCTCTCGGGTCATCAACCGCTCTGCCACACGTCTGCTTTTGCCCCGTTCCCTTCGCATACATCCTACCTTTCATATGTCCCGTGTTAAGCCTGTGTCTACATGTCGTTTTTCTTCTGTCCCCAGGCCTGCTCCTCCCCCACGGGTTATTGATGGAAAACCTGCCTGGACTGTGCGTCGCCTCCTGAGGGTCCATCCTCGTAGCCGGGGTTTCCAGTACCTGGTTGACTGGGAAGGCTACGGGCCGGAGGAGCGGTCTTGGGTCTCTGGTCGGGACATCCTCAACCCTGATCTCATTCGTCTGCGGCATCCCAGTCAGCCAGGTATGCCCCCGGGTCGGTCGCGTAGGGGGAGGGGTACTGTAATGTCCTAATATTTTTCACCTGTCTATGTCTACTCCCCTCACCAGGTGTACCCTATCCTCATTAGTCCTTTTTGTATTTAGTTCACTGGGTTCTGTTGGCATTTGCCTGATCGTCTTGTCATGTACTTGTCGTTCTAGAATTCATTATATTTTGACCTGTTAGTCCTGCCAGTCTTTTGTCTTTTCCCGGTATTCAAACCTCTGCCTCTTTTTGGATTACGAGCCTGCCTACTCCCTTACGAGACTGCCAGCCTTTTGACCCCCGGTACCAATCTAAGCCTGAGTCACGACTATGCTCCTGCCTTTCCCTTATTGGACTACCTGAACCTCTGACCACTTGTTGCCTGTTTACCCACTACTGAACTGCCTTAGCCCATTGAATCTATAGCAAATATTCTACCTCAGATCGCTCCTCAACACCTGCAAATCAAATAGAAATCTGCACTCTGGTACATACCTCAGAATGGTCACTCCTAAATTCAACACTTCCCGTGGAGGACTTATACTTCACACTTTCATCATTCCTTACTTTTTCATCTGTATCACTTATATGCACATTCACTGTACTTGTAACGTCCAGGCCAGTTTTTTTTAAATATATTATTCACAAACTGTTATTTGCACTGTTACCATTTGCACAGTCATACTAGTGTTAACCTATTCATTGTATTTGCCTGCCACCCTGTATAATAATTCAATCTACCTCTGAATCTCTGATTTCTTTGCAGTAATTGTACATGTACTTACATCTACCTCGTTCAATTTAGACTGTATTTTTTATCTTTATTCCTTACTCTACCCTTTGTGTAATTCTTGTGTATTTGTATTTGTGTGTAACACTGTCTGTACTTGCACCTTTTTGCTTTATCTTGGCCAGGTCGCCGTTTTAAATGAGAAATTGTTCTTAACGTGCCCACCTGGTTAAATAAAGGTTAAATAAATAAAAAATATGTGTATGGTCCTTTAATAAATGTGACTCCTCTCTTTCAGTTGGTCCTTGCCAGCATAGAGGCTAGGGTAGGCAGGTATTCTTGAAGCTCTGATTAGTAATGACACTCAGCCGTGTTTACTTGGCTAGTTAAGGTAACTAATATAAACTGGACAGACAGAGGTTTTCGGTTATTGATTCTGTTTTACAGACTGTACGTTTGTGAGTTTTATTTCATGTTTGAGAAGTGTCTGGTCCTGTGACGTATAGGTTGTTTCTGTGTTTAATGTAGGTAGTAGGCGTACGGTGTACTTGTCTGTTAGCCAGTGTCCGTGCTACTGTAGAAAAGCATGTAGCTACGCAGGTATTCTGTTGTGCACTAGCTTTACTCTGTTCCGTCTACAACTGCTTGTACAACTGTTCCTGATCTTCGTTATTAAAACATGTTTGCAAATACACACCTATCTGCCTTGGGGTCTCCCTCTCTACACCACCACCCTAATCGTTACAGTACTTAGTGTTTTGAGTATTAACATGTAACTAGGTGTTGTCATGTAATCTTTATACCTTTGGCCTGCTTACTGTTAAATATTGTTTTATTTATTCATACCTGGTTACATACTAGTATGTCAATCACAGAAAAATGTACCTTTAAAGACCCTGGTGGCCCATCGTGTCTGGATCTCAGAGATTGGCATGATGGCTCCTAATGGCTGCACCAACCCTATAACGGCCAATGTGGGGCGCTCTATCCCTGGAGGGAAAACATACTTATACAGATTGGCTTTGTTCCTGGACACTGGCAGCACTTGGGATGGCATGAATGGGAAAGAGAAGTTGTACCCTGTGGCAAAGACCTGAAAAAGAGAACATGTGCTTGGTGGTAACAGTGTGTGCATACCTTTTTGGAGTGTCTTTTATCCTGTTCTAACAAAGACAAAAAACATTTCTGGTTTAGGAACAGTGATGAAAGTAATTTTGCACCGGTAAGAGAAATGGTGGCATTTGTCCTACAGTTAGAACAATAGTCATTTACAAAAAATCTAAATGTCATCATGATTTGTATTTGGATTGTAAAGCTTTTACTAAATAACTTTCCCCAAATGCTGCATTGCAAGAATTAAGGTAGCATTCTGAAAAGGATTGTTCTTTCCAGCCGCCTCTTCTCAGACAGCTTAGAAGTGTTGGCGTCTTAGTATCTTGAATGTGCTTCACTACCACCTCATGGTCACTGGCATGTAACACACACAGTCCCTTGCTAGTTCATTTCATTGTTGTGTTTATGTTCACCCAAGAACTCTTTTCAGCATCAGGGTACTGTTCAAATTTCTCCCAGAAGAGCTTCGATAAATGTGTTGGTTTGTTTTCATTTCGTAATAACAACCTTGCTTGGATACAGCCAAAAATATGTGTCTTTGCTTTGGCTGTGAATTTGTAACATTGTATTAAACTATTCAAGCATGTGCACCCACAAGTCAGTATCTGTAAGAAATTAAATCTACTTCCACCCTGCTTAAGGATATGTTTAGAATAACACTTACAGTTAGGTTTAGTGCTAGAATTGGGGTTACTTTTAAGTTTAGATATTTGGATTAGAGAGGTTAAGGCATTAAGTTAATTATTTTATGATTAGGATTAGGGGATAGGGAAAATGGAGAATTTGACAGAGAAACAAACGTGTGTGTTTGTGTGTGTGAAACTTGTTCTGGCTACCCACCACCAGGTCAATGTTGTCCTCCACGGTTCCATCATCAAACACAACGCTGGACCCCTGTAGTCTCTTGATGTTAGGTTTGACCATCACTGTACCAGACAGGATCCGATTGGGCAGCTCATCATTAACTGTAGGGTGCTGGCTGCGCAACCTGGGACATACACATCATAAGTCCCTTTCCTGCGTGTGTGTATTTTTACCTGTGGTCATGGCTAGAATGGATACAGGTCATGTTAAAGTGATGTCATACTCTCACCCTGACGTCACGATGTCTCACGATGTCTCACGATGTCTCACCCTGACGTCACAATGTCTCACCCTGACGTCACAATGTCTCACGATGTCTCACGATGTCTCACGATGTCTCACGATGTCTCACGATGTCTCACGATGTCTCACGATGTCTCACGATGTCTCACCCTGACGTCACACGATGTCTCACGATGTCTCACGATGTCTCACGATGTCTCACGATGTCTCACCCTGACGTCACGGTGTGTCTCACGGTGTGTCTCACGGTGTGTCTCACGGTGTGTCTCACCCTGACGTCACGGTGTGTCTCACCCTGACGTCACGGTGTGTCTCACGGTGTGTCTCACGGTGTGTCTCACGGTGTGTCTCACGGTGTGTCTCACGGTGTGTCTCACGGTGTGTCTCACGGTGTGTCTCACAGTGTGTCTCACAGTGTGTCTCACAGTGTGTCTCACAGTGTGTCTCACAGTGTGTCTCACAGTGTGTCTCACAGTGTCTGTGCTTTTTCTATCTTTCACTGCTTGGTGGTTTCTCCCCTGTGTGTTTTGTTTCGGTCTTTTCCCACTCTTTGTATCACATGATCCCATCACATGTTTTGGTTAGCCTATCGGTTCTGTTGCTTAGTCCTCATCTGCACACACTTTCCTCATTATTAAGGTATTAAGTTCTGTGTGTTTTTTTGTTTGTGGGCTAGACGGAAGTGTCCGATGCGTGTTGTGTTGGAGGTGTTCCTAAAGACCGGGTGGTGATAGCGTTGAAGGCTGTGACGTATGAGGGAAAATCAAAACATTGTGCCACTTCACAAACTAGTTAGTAGGCAGTTGGGTTGAAAATCATGGCTTCCTTGTGGGGTTCAAGTGCGGCTGAGTTATAGCAGGAGCTCGGCGAAATTTGCGCTTTTGATTAATGGGAGAAACAGTTGCGAGACGGTGGCAGTGTGCGTGCGGTGGTGGTGGCGGGTCCCGACAGCTGTGCCGTGAGTGTGGTCGGCATGGAGGGGAGTTCAGGTAAAATGTTACACCCACTGCAGCGATTAGTGAACAGGTTGGGAGCGTGACGGATGCTAGGTGTTTGAGTGGTGGTAGGGTTCTTATTGTGGTGGGTAGTGTGGCTCAAAGAGATAAGTTGCTGAAGCTGGAGGTGTTGAATGGGGGTAAGGTGAAATGTCTGGTGCCTGGGAGTGCGGCGAAGGTGAGATCTATCTATGGAGGAGCTTAAGGAAGTGGTGTCCGGGAGAGGTTGTGCTGGAAGTGAGACGGCTGAGCAAGAGGGCGTTGGGGTTAGAGAAGGTGATTCCCATGGTGTTGTTGGAGTTTGGAGGGCCATTGCCAGGTAGGATGCACTTAGGTTCTAAGTTTTTATGTGAGGGAATATGTGCTACCGCCACTGAGGTGTTTTAAGGTGTGCAGAGGGCAGGGTAGGTGTGGTAGGTGTGGATATCCACATGAGTATAGCAAGTGTGGGGTAGGGGACAAGGTGAGGTGTTGTAATTGTGGTGGTGAGCACAGTGCTGTGTTTGGGGGGTGTATGGTTCAGAAGACGAAAGCAGCGGCACATTTCTTAAGGTGGTGGGTTGGGAGGCCATGAATTGGGTAGGCCTGTGACCGGCCTCACACTCCGGTACAGTTGGTTACGATCTGCCATTAAACCGAAGAAGAAGAAGTTCAGTGTGGTCCATTGTTTCTTGTCCAGGTACATGGTTGTTCTTGTTCATGTCTAAAGTCTTGGTCTAAAGTCTGTTCATGTGTTTAGTGTAGAGTTGGTCTCATGTTTTATAGTTCATGTTGTATAAGTTATAGGGTCTGTTCTTGTGTTTAGGTAGTGTTGTGATCATTTGTTCTTGTTTTGTATGTTAGGTGTATGTTGTGCTCTGTGCTTAGGTTTTATTGTAGTCACTCATTTATTCTTGTTTTTGTTTCTCATCCAGTTCAATCTTGTGGTTTCAATAAATATTACACTTTTGGTGAAGACGCGCCTGCCTCCAATATCTAATGAACACTGACACTAGCTAGTCAACTAGTCTAATACACTCACCTAAAGGATTATTAGGAACACCCGTTTAATTTCTCCTTAATGCAATGATCTACTCAACCAATCACATGGCAGTTGCTTCAATGCATTTAGGGGTGTGGTCCTGGTCAAGACAATCTCCTGAACTCCAAACTGAATCTCAGAATGGGAAAGAAAGGTGATTTAAGCAATTTTGAGCGTGGCATGGTTGTTGGTGCCAGACGGGCCGGTCTGAGTATTTCACAATCTGCTCAGTTACTGGGATTTACACGCACAACCATTTCTAGGGTTTACAAAGAATGGTGTGAAAAGGGAAAAACATCCAGTATGCAGCAGTCCTGTGGGCGAAAATGCCTTGGTGATGCTAAAGGTCAGAGGAGAATGGGCCGACTGCTTCAAGCTGATAGAAGGGCAACTTCGACTGAAATAACCACTCGTTAAAACCGAGGGATGCAGCAAAGCATTTGTGAAGCCACAACACGCACAACCTTGAGGCGGATGGGCTACAACAGCAGAAGACCCCACCGGGTACCACTTATCTCCAATACAAATAGGAAAAAGATGCTACAATTTGCAAGAGCACACCAAAATTAGACAGTTGAAGACTGGAAAAATGTTGCCTGGTCTGATGAGTCTTGATTTTTGTTGAGACATTCAGATGGTAGAGTCAGAATTTGTCGTAAACAGAATTAGAACATGGATCCATCATGCCTTGTTACCACTGTGCAGGCTGGTGGTGGTGGTGTAATTGTTTGGGGGATTTTTTTCTTGGCACACTTTAGGCCCCTTAGTGCCAATTGGGCATCATTTAAATGCCACGGCCTACCTGAGCATTGTTTTTGACCATGTCCATCCATTTATGGCCACCATGTACCCATCCTCTGATGGCTACTTCCAGCAGGATAATGCACCATGTCACAAAGCTTGAATCATTTCAAATTGGTTTCTTGAACATGACAATGAGTTCACTGTACTAAAATGGCCCCCACAGTCACCAGATCTCAACCCAATAGAGTATCTTTGGGATGTGGTGGAACAGGAGCTTTGTGCCCTGGATGTGCATCCCACAAATCTCTATTAACTGCGAGATGCTATTCTATCAATATGTGCCAACATTTCTAAAGAATGCTTTCAGTACCTTGTTGAATCAATGCCACGTAGAATTAAGGCAGTTCTGAAGGCGAAAGGGGGTCAAACACAGTATTAGTATGGTGTTCCTAATAACCCTTTAGGTGAGTGTAGCTCATTAATTGTCTTGATGTCAGCACTGGATGAGAGATTCTGGAAGTTAAAAAGCGTGTAAGATAATGTTGTATTTATTACAATGGGTAAGCGGTATATATCATGACTTGCATAGCAAATGCAAATGTCTAATTCTGGTCCTGGATGTGTGAAATAGGGTAAATAGAGTTGTATTGTGGTGCTGTCGCCAGCAGAAGTGAACGTGATCTTTTTGCATTTATTTACTATTAAGCTATTTTTGAGTATGAGAAATACTTGCTTAAAATACCATTGCTGGTAATTACCTGAATGCCAACAATAGTCTACTTGGAATTGAATTGTGCTTTCCTGCCGCTTGCCAGAGAAGTGCTGTCTGCACTCCATTGACCGAAGTTACAAATGTTATTGTAGTCAGTGCAACTATCAGGGTAGGTGACTGCTAAAGCATTTTACTTGACTGTATTTTTCACAGAAACTACAACTGTCATGTATTACGAAGTTATTATCTATCAAAACTAAAAGGATGCTGAAAACTTTCTCAAGTGCCAATCGCTAGTCCTCAAACTCCCGGTAGTTTGATGCCCCTTTGACATGAGCTGTAGCCCTTCTAGCCATGGCCCATACCTGTGTTTTGGCTTCAGAGAGTAGATGTTGTGGTTAAATCGCTGGTTGATCTGGTTCTCTCCCAATCTGCACACCAGGGAGTGGGGCAGCATAGAAAACATAATCTGTAGCAAACGTCTGAAACGAACCAACAAATATTTTCATGACTTCATTGAGGGGAAACAAAATAACTCAAGCTGAGTCAATCAGACATGTTTCTGGAAAGTTTTCCCTTATAGAAAAAGTAAGGTTTCACTGTCATTTACAATGTACCTGTTGTAATTCATGTCATTGGGCAAACCTTGTGTCCCCACACGGTTCAGGATCCATGCCCCACGCCTGGTGCTGAGGAAAACCTGGAGACAGAGGTCAGGAAAGGAGTAGAAGGGGCATTGTTGATGTATGGTCCTTCATCACCATCATTACCTAATGATGTTCCACTAGAGTCATTTATAGATAATAAATTGTAAAGGTATAATGTCTGTTGTAATGTTTTCCAAGTATTTATTTAAACCTGTTTCTTTTTGTACACAGGTATCCTTCAGGAAATAAATATGAATACACTTTGTATGTCTGCATTTGCCTCCTGCCGTTTTCCGGACTGATACGGTGACAAGGTCCAGTTTTTAATATGTATATTATTTATTAATATGAATAAACTTTGGCTATGGACAGAGTCGTCATACCCGTGCCCCCTCAGGTTTTTTTAGGCAAGTGGATTTTCCTTTTAATATCAGTATTTGTGGGCACCTTTTTCCGTGTGTTGTGTACACTATGCATGACGCTTCTGCCTATGGAACTCCCATTTTTTTTTTTTTGCCGACGAGTTGTCTGTACTAAAATGATAGTATTAAATAAAAAAAATTGAGTTAAGGAAAACTCTGGTTTAGAGGTGTTCCCAGAGGCATTATGTGAAAATGTACAGAAAATGGTGAACCCCTGTCACAATACCAAATTAAGAAAAAATAAAGCTATAAGGAGTACGGAAAACAAAAAGAAAATTTTATGATTCAGGAATGAATAGGGATTGATCAAATAATAAAACTAAATAGGTTGTCAGGAAAAGGATTTTCTCTGCATTAGATTTCCAGAGCCTAATTTTAAATCAGGGAGTAGTGTGATAGGCTGGCAATTAATGCAGTGAGTGTTAGGGTTGGGCATTGTTTTGATTTTAACAATTGTGATTCCAATTCCGGATCTTATCGATTCTCAATTCAGTTTCTTTGATAACTGGAGTCGAAACGGGTTATTCACCACAAATGTAGCAATTTGGCAAATGTTTAATCATATTTGTAGTGCATCCTCCAATGCAGGGCCGGCCTGAGGCATAAGCGAACTACGTGGCTTCTTGGGGCCCCCTGGCCACCAGGAGGAGGTGTGCAGTTTGCTACGACAACCCACATTCAATCCACCGCCTTTGGGAGCCCAGGTACCTCATACACCCACTCCTCCAGTCTGCATGCCCTGTAAATATGACAGATCCTTTGGGTTATGCAAGGGCTTTTTAATGCAATGCTCCCTATACCTAGACCACCAGCCTGCTCTCTTCCAAGCAGAGAAACATAAAGTTGATTTTATGGTGTCTTTATTGACTGGTGTAGTGGGAAAATAATGTGTTCACAGGACCAAATATTGACTATCTCCACATTGGGCTGCACAAGGCATGTTTTTGTGTCCAGATAACTATTCTAGTTGGCTGGCCAGAATGTTGGAGGTTTCTACAGTAAAGTGTTTGTTTCCCCCACCTGGGGTGGGACAGTTCAATATCATGTAAATGTGTGAGGCCATTCT
>JACXGM010023223.1:0-16319 GCA_016801145.1 Umbra pygmaea
GCTCATATGGGTGTGATGGTCAGGATGTTTAATAAGCTCATATGGGTGTGATGGTTAGGTGTCTAGATATGTTTGGCTATACAGTGCCTACAGAAAATCAACATACCCTGTCAGAATCCTTGTCACATTATTCCGCTGAAATTTAAATAAATTAAATCTACCTTTTGCCAGCTGTATATACACATTATAACCCTCAACATCAAAGTGAAAATAACATACAGAAATTCAGAAGAATTATTAAAATTTAATTTGTGAAATACCTGGTTTGAATAAGTGATCAGCCCCTTAGAGTAAAAATTATAAACTTGTTCAGATACAACCAGTCAATTCCCAGATCAAACAACATGCTAATTGCCCCCCACCTGACATCAATTGTAATGGACTTGATTAGTTAATAAGAAACCTGGCTGTTCCATAGTAGTGCAATGCAAAGAATACACCATGGATGGATAGGTGCTTTCAAAAGGGCTCCGGGAGAAAGTTGTTTAAAGGCAAAAGTTTGGAGAAGGATACAAAACGTTTTCAAAGGCTTTAACTATCCCTGTGAGTACAGTTCAGAGTATTTTTAAGAAGTAGAAAGCATATAACACCACCAACTCCTTGTCTAGATCAGGCCATCCCTCCAAACTGGATGATCGAGCCAGGAGGAAATTGATCAGGGAAGCTACCAGGAAACCAATGGCAACTTTGAAGGACCTACAAGTCCTAATGGCTGAGCTTGGTCAGTCTGTGAATGTGAAAATCCCACAAGCTTTACACCAGGTGTCTCAAAACCCTTCCATTAAGGGCCTAGTGTATGTAGGTTTTTGCTTTTACCTTGTACAAGCCTGATGGAGAAGCTCACTAATTGGTTAGGATCTCCTCTCACCTAGCAGTCCAGGTCCTAATTATGCTCTAATTAAAGGGAAAGACCAAAAACCAGCATACAATTGGCCCTCCATGGAAGGGTGAGGACCACTGCTTTACACAAAGCTGGCATATCTGGCAGGGTGGCAAGAAAGAAGCCTCTTCTGAAAAAGGCCCACACTGTGTCTTGTTTGCACTTTGCAAAAAAAACACTTGAAAGATTCTAATGCCTTGTGGCAAAAGGTTTTATGGTCAGATGAGACCAAGATTGAACTTTTTGGACTAAACAGCTAGTGTAATGTTTGGTGAAAACCAAACCCAGCACACCACGCTACTGTGAAGCATGGTGGTGGCAACATTATGTTGTCGGGGTGTTTCTCTACAGCGGGGACTGGGCAACTGGTCAGGATTGAAGGGAAAATTGATGCTGCTATGTACACCCAAATTCTTGAGAAAAACCTGCAGCCCTCTGCTAGACAGCTGAATTAGCAGGTGGTTCACCTTCCAGCACAACGACCCTAAACATATTACAAATAAACTACACAATGGCTTAAGGATAGGAAGGTGAATATCCTTGAGTGGCCAAGTCAGAGCCCTGACATAAATCCAATTGAAAGTCTTTGGATGGACTTGAAAACAGAACTCAATCGCCGCTCACAATGAAATTTGACTGAACTCGAACAACTGTGCATGGAAGAATGGGCAAATATTCCCCAATCTAGGTGCGCAAAGCTAATAGAGACATATCCAAAACAGACTGATGGCTGTAATTAAAGCTGTAATTTTTATGTTTCTGAAATGTTGCCTTTTTACATTACTTAAAAATATATATTTTTAATGGGTTTTGATTTCAAGTTGTAAGACAAAAAAGGGGTATGATGATTTTCTAAAGGCACTATATATCCCTTGAAATTACCAATGGTGGAAATATCTATCATCATTGGAAATGTTTGATTAATAATTTATTAATCTCATACAAAAGCCACATTTTCAGCAGCCATTACTTATGTGTCCAAATTATGAAATCTTTTAGCTCATCATGCTTCATTAATTACGTGTTGACTATAATTTCTGATCAATTTAATGCCACCTTGGTCAATTAAGGTATGAATTTCAATCAAAAACAGGAATATTTTTAATGTGATGTATACAGTCGTGGTCAAAGGTTTTGAGAATTGAACAAATACTAATTTTCACAAAGTCCTCAGTGTTGATAATGGCAATTTGAAAATACTCCAGAATGTCATGAAGAGTGATCAGATGAATCGCAACGAATTGCAGTCCCTCTTTGAAAGTTCTCTCATGAAAATGAACATGGACCAGCTTCCATCATGTCAATCATTGTCTCATTAACACCGGTGAGTGTTGACCAGGACAAGGCTGGAGATCACTCTGTTATGTTGATTGAGTTAGAATAACAGACTGGAAGCTTTAAAAGGATGGTGGGGCTTGAAATCATTGTTCTTCCTCTGTCAACAATGGTTAACTGGAAGGAACATTATTGTTTTGCACAAAGTGCTTCACAGGAAAGGATATTGCTGCTAGTAAGATTGCACCTAAACCCTAACCCTAACCCAAACCATTTATCAGATCATCAAGAACTTCAAGGAGAGGTTCAATTGTTGTGAAAAAGGTGTCCAAGAAAGTCCAGCAAGCACCAGGACCATCTCCCCAAGTTGATTCAGCTGTGGGATTGGGCACCACCAGTGCAGAGCTTGCTCAGGAATGGCAGCAGGCAGGTGTGAGTGCATTTGCACGCACAGTGAGATGAAGACTTTTGTAGGAAGACCTGGTGTTAAGAAGGGCAGCAAAGAAGCCACTTCTCTCCAGGAAAAACATCAGGGACAGACTGATATTCATTAAAAGGTACAAGGATTGGACTGCTGAGGACTGGGTTAAAGTCATTTTCTCTGATGAATCACCTTCCCAATTATTTGTGCCATTCAGAAAACACCTTGTCCAGAGAAGACAAGGTGAGCGCTACCATCAGTTCTGTGTCATGCCACTAAAGCATCTTAAGACAATTCATGTGTGTAGTAGCTTCTCAGCCAAGAGTGGGCCCAAATTTTAGCCTAAGAACACAGCCATGAATAAAGAATGGTACCAACACATCCTCTGAGAGCAACTTCTCCCAACCATCCAAGAACTGTTTGGTGATGACCAGTGCCTTTTCCAGCATGATGACCTTGCCATAAGGCCATGCCAGGGCGGATTGCAGAGGTCTCGAAAGAGAAGGGTCAACACTGCAAATATTGACTCTTTGCATAAACTTCATGTAATTGTCAATAAAAGCCTTTGACACTCATGGAATGCTTGTAATTATATCAGTATACAATAGTAACTACTGACAGATAGATCTAAGAACACTGAAGCAGCAAACTTTATAGAGACCAATATTTCTTCTTACAGTATAAAAAATGAATAAGGCCTATCCAACAGATAGGCCTTATAGATAGATAGATTATATATATATATGTATTATGATTTGTATGGTGAGTAATACCTGAATACGTCTCTGAGCCTCCCACTGGGGCCGTGTTTCAGTCCTATCAGTAGGCTGTGCAGTCGGCCAACACTCTGCATGGCCGTGGAGACGGGCGAGCCCAGACTGTTGTCCTGGAGGTACTTACGCCCCGTTAGCGGAGTAGGCACCTTCAGAGAAGAGGCCTACAGGAAAAAAATGGACAAAGGAAACACAGGACACGGGACACACAAGACACGGGAAAGACAAGACACGGGAAAGACAAGACACGGGAAACACAAGACACGGGAAACACAAGACACGGGAAACACAAGACACGGGAAACACAAGACACGGGAAACACAAGACACGGGAAACACAAGACACGGGAAACACAAGACACGGGAAACACAAGACACAAGAAAACACAAGACACAAGAAACACAAGACACAGGAAACACAAGACACAGGAAACACAAGACACAGGAAACACAAGACACAGGAAACACAAGACACAGGAAACACAGGACACAGGAAACACAAGAAACAGGAAACACAAGACACAGGAAACACAAGACACAGGAAACACAAGACACAGGAAACACAAGACACAGGAAACACAGGACACAGGACACACAAGACACAGGAAACACAGGACACATTACGCATAGATATCAGACTCTGAGTCAGGTGCATAAGGGTGTGGTTGGTGTGTGTCTTACAGTCAGGTTAGTGTAGAGTCTGTATGAGGAGGTGACCTGGTTCTCCACCCCTTCACAGAGACAGGGACCCAATGTGCCGATGTCTTGTTTGGCGCTGTCACCCAGGAAGATCCTCTCATCTAGACCCCCGGAGGCCAGGACGTGCTCCTCATACACACGACCCAAAGATGTCCTAGACAAGAGTTCAAACGTTACTCAGAACACTGTACATCATCTGCTCTGCGCAAAGACATTAAGAGCTAAAACTCACAAACTGTCTCCGAAATTGACAGGATCCAAGAAGCCGCTCAAACCATCTTCTTTGCCTTTGAGAATCTTTTGAGGACACAAACGAGCATGAGACCAGGCAGACATGTACACTGTGTGTGTTTGTGTGTCCAAGTGTACTTGTGTGTGTGTGTGTGTGTGTGTGTGTGTGTTAACCTTCTTATGTAAGAGTTTCTTGATAAAGGGTTTCCAGAAGTGTTCCTTCACCCCCTTGGCCTCAAGCACCAGACCATCATGTAGGTCACACAGCTGTTCCATGAAACAGTAGGCCCCTGCAACAGGCTTGAAATCCTTACTGCTGAAGTCCTCGGGAAGACCTGTGGGGACAACGTGACGCCGTTGGCCATGTTAGATGAAGGTGCCAACAAGGTATTACAGTACTTATCAAATCTGGAAATAGAAAACCAACATCACAGTGTAAGCTAACCCCTGTAGGGGTCATCAATCATTTAGCAGATGCTTTCATCCAGAGTGGGTTACATTTAGTACAGGGATATCTCACTGGAGCAACTTAGGGTAAAGTGCCTTGCCCAAAGAAATTGAACCAGCAACCTTCCGACTACAAGTCTAACTCCCTAAACTCTAAGACATCTGATGCCCCAGTTTAAATCCATTGGTAGTTTCTGCTTGAAAGTTGCTCTATGTATGGGAGTGAACCTTTGAAGCTTGGGTTGAGCAGGTCCTTCCTAGAGTTACAGAGTAGAGCGTTGGAGCAGACCAGGTCTAGAGCACACAGCAGGAGGTGGTAGGAGTTCACCAAGTCGTCACTTATCATGGGGAAGTTTCCTGGGGGAAGGAGATAACGGATATGTTGAAATTTAGATTTAAATGCGTTTTTATACCATCAAACACTGTTTGCCCCAATAGACACAGCCATCTTTTACACTGATCTGAACTTATCAAAAAAGCTGCCGAGGGACCTCTGAAGACTGATGCATATTTGATCATCATATTTAAGTAATTTCACAGCATAAATTCACAGTACAGTAGAGTAGAATATCAAAAGTATAATATACAAATTCCACTTCCACCTACAGTGCCACAAACCGACAAACATCGTTATCTAATGTAAATCCACGGTGTCTTCTTTAAATAGCTATTATTATTTTACTCACTACCATTGAGTATATGAATGTAAATGAAAGCAGTCATCAATGTGTTACCCAAATATTCTCCTCTGGTAAATTATTACTGACTGTGCTAAATATATGCCTGCTGGCAGTACTTAACACAGGCCCTGAGAAAGGCAAGTCATGACCTGCCCTGATTCAGCAAGTTGCCAGGTTAACGAATACAAACCGCAGCAATTAGTTCTCTCCATTTGTCCATTCATTACAAAGCAAATGTACTGAATGAGTATTACAAAATTAAAGTGGAATAAAAACAGAATCCAAGTTAGGTTTTTACAAAACTATATCGTTGTTATAGAGAATACTATATAATTTCAATACCCTAGCTTCAAACCGTCATTTTCCAGATACTCCACTGACCCTAAATGTAACCCTCTGTTCTCCCATCTTGTCACCGTCACACCATCACCCTGGGTTTGCTGATATGGTGCTATTACCAACAAAAAAACACTTACAGACAGCTGTTTGCAAGATATTTCAATACTTATTCACCAGGATATCAATCCAGAATTTTCGCAAATGTGCAGATCCACGCACCTTTGGCATGAACGAAGAGAATCCAGCAGAAGTTGAAGACTTCAGTGACTGTGCAGGGATGGCGTCTAAGAAGTAACAGGGATGGACAAGGATCGGACATCAGCCTAGTTCTTACTAGAATATAATAGCAGTACTACTGATATTATTATTATTATACTTACATTAACAATTATTATTATCATAATACTGGAGATGTTTGAATTTGGTATGAAAACATAGTTCCTAAATCATGGATATATGCTGTAAAGAATTGCAGGCAAGCAGAATAAATGTGTCTGATTTAAGATAACATTTACAGTATCAACCACTAACGCACCTCTGTTTACGACTCCTGTGGACTCTGGGTTGTTCCTCTGAAGGTGCTTTGAAGATGGCTTTGAAGATGGGAACATACTTCTTGAAAATGACAGCAGAAACTGTGAAATTTCTCTCCAGCTTCTCTGTGCTCTGACGGAAGTCCTGGGACAGATTAGCCATGTCCTGCCATTTCTTCATCTTATTGAAAAACTCAATAAGGCTGGAATCATACACAGGAAACACATTTTTTTGTAATACTGACATTTTCAGACATTAATAAATGGTTTATTACACAAAGATCCAGGCTGACAAAGATGAAAATTCATTCCATGTAAACTTTTTATGAAGGTCCTAAAGTTCGTAAATCTTTAAAATGATCAGTGCATGGACATTCTAGCCTTGTCCTTGATCACACCCAACCGTGGCACACTAACCAAAGTAGGCAAGACAGCACAAACAGATCTAGGATCAGGCTATCCGCGTACATACCTCTGTTCTGAATAGTGGAGAATTCTGCTCAGAGAGACATAGTTTCCATCGGCGGTACCCTTACCCACCGTTGGTACAGCTGTTCTACAGGCCACATAGAGGGCACATGCCAGCCAGTGTATGTCACTGCCCTGTTAGATGGATGGAGAACGACACAGGGTTACCTGTTCTGTCACTGGTGTGAAGGTAAGTAAGGGCTGGGGAAGAGATCTGTGATACAATGTCGGAAATCCTTCCCTCTACTGGTTTTAGCCATATGCCTCAATTTCAATCTACTGTCAAATAAAGAAGAAGAATTTGGTTGTTTCTTACTGCATCTCTTATCAGGAAAGTTTTGAGAATACACCCTTTCCACACGCCGTAATAATATACTAATCTAAAAATGTGGCTGAGTGTAATGATATTATTAAAACCAGCCTATATCCTCCCAACACAATATGTTACAATAAATAGAACAATATTCAGTATTAAGTCCAGAAAGACGTGTACCTATTCTAGACTATTGTAATCTTACAACAATCTAAACTAGCTGACCCATAAACCCTCTCTGTGAAACATATAGCAAATTATCGTTTTCATGAAATATATAAAAACGTAATCCTTTCTGAGTTTTTAAATGAAAAACGATCATTGAATGCGGGTCACGGGGAACCTGAAGCCTACCGGTAAACCAAATGGACCGTAGTCATCGTTTGTACCACTGTAATCAATACACAGACTTACCTCTAATGTGTAATTCTTGCTTATGTTTTCGTAGCTCTTCCATGCTTCGTTGCTGGCCTCCTCGTCCATATTCAAAGACCGACAGAGATCTTCAAACCCCAGCCTTGTTTTCTGCAAAAAGTCTTCCTCCTCGTTCATTTCGTATGTTACACAAGGTCCACGACAAAACAGATTCTGGTTCAAATACCAATGAAGTTGCAAAGCAAATTGGATTCAAGAACGATTTGTTATAAAGTACATAAAAGCTATGTTACTGTTGCTATTGTGTGAGGCGATATACAGTTGTTACAGCCATTTAAATGTCCTTTGAGTGACAGATAATATAGTGCGTAGCAGATTACGCAAAAACGCTTATATAAAGTATTTGAGCGATTGAATACGTTACATTTCTCACGGTATATGCTTGGTGAATACGTAAAGATGCGTAATTGAGCTTTCCGCCCACAAAAAATACGTGACGACAGGAACTCAGGCTTTTATTCGAATGGATTCCTAGCCTCTCCTACTTTAGACTTCATAATAAAAGCGCGTAATTGAAACTAATGAAAATTAAGAAAAAAAGGGAAAAAAGTACATTTCGAAAATATAACACTTCACTCTATTAGAATGGTGTTAAAAAATACTAACTAATATCATTTTAAAAACAAAACATATGTCCACTCTGGCTAGATTAAACAATACAATGTATACAATGAGTGCTGTATTTTATTTATTTTTATTTAACTTTTATTTAACCAGGTAAGTTGACTAAGAACAATTTCTTATTTACAGCAACGACCTGGGAGCAATTAGGGTAAAGTGTCTTGCCCAAGGACACAACAACATTTGGCTCAGTCGGGAATCGAACTGGCAACCTTCTGACTACAAGTCTGACTCCCTACCCAGGGAGCCATCTGTTTTGTTTTGCATATGGTCGATTGATTCAGAGTAGCGGCAAATGTCAGGATGTATCGTATTTTGAATAACTATTTTTTGAACAATGTTCCGATGTTGTAATTTCGATGAAAAATAAATTGATCACAAACAGTAAAAAGATGGAACTTGCATTTTGAATTTGAATCTCCCTGTCAATACACCAGAATACAAATCACATTTTTTACCAGTCTTTCACATTTTGGGTGACATTATGCCACTCCTGGTGCAAAGAACTTCAAGCAGCTCCACTTTGTTTGATGGTTGTGACCATCCATTTACCTCAATCACATTCCAGAGGTTTGTAATTGGGTTCATTTAAGAAAAATGTGAAGTGTCTAAATTTTCTCCAGAGCTGTGTTTAAGGTTATCTATTTCAGTAGATCCATACTACTACTTTTACAAAACCTCTGTAAAAAGTCTGAGATCGACAGCATTTAATTGACACTAGATGGTACTGTAGTGTAGGCAGTAGGACAATGTCCCTGATTACAATCAAATGCTTATTCAGGATTTGCACAACATTCTTCTAACGTGTATTCGACTCTAAACTCCTAACCCCGTGCCATCTGCAGAATTTGATGACACACTCACTTCTCATTTTGAAATCAAATGCAAAATAACAAATCACACACACTGTGGACCAAGAACAAGGCCACCTTAACTAGGGTCTGGGTTTATGGACCATTTCTCCTCTCAGGGTGGTCCTTCTTCAGACAGACATATATAAACAAATCACATAGCAAAAATACATGAACTTGATGCCAAAATCTTTGCTCTGGATAAGTTATTCACAAAGGCAACAAAGAGGTTTTTCTATGCTAATAGTGTCCCATTCCATTAGGTTGAGACTACGAGGGAGTTGGGTGAGCAGGGGCTACCAGCAAGGGCGTAGGAACGGGGCGGACATGTCCCCCTTATGTTACAGACAGGCAATGTGGTCCCCCCCAATAATAAGAACAATTTGTTAAAAATACATAGCCCAATATCAAACTCGTTCCTACACCCTTGCTACCAATCTTTAAAAGTAAAATAAGTATAAAAAATAATAAAGCAAATATAGAACAAGGGTCTGGGTCTTTAATAAATTCTAATAGAAACAATCAGGTATAAACACATATTTCTCAATGCTTTGGACATTCAGAGCCCATACATGCAACCACTAGACACAATGCCTCAAGATGTAAATCATCCAATTTAAAATGTAATGTTAATTTAAAAGAATGCTACGTCATCTCAAATACACCTTCAAATAATTATAAGATCGTTTTCAATATTTTCATATGTTCGATGATTTTCATTGGCCGATGTGCATTTTGAGAAAGTCTAAATCAAAACTTTAATATAAGATCCCTTGTTGCACCACTGAAGACCCTCCTATCTGAATTAAACATCAACTATGTTCGGGGTACCACCGGAGCAAGTATTACAAGGCTGTATGAAACATATCACTTTAGGAACACATCACACAAAACGCCTTTGAAATGGTGCGATATTTTCTCATAAAAATTACTTTCAATTATAAAAATATATAAATACAGTACCTAAATATAATTACAAAATAACTGAATTAAACATAGTTTACAGCAGTAACAGAACATAGAAAAATAGTATTGAATAATTGAAATGAGGAATAGTGTTAACAGCAGTTAGATTTATTACTAGTCTTAGTGATGTCTTTATGAACTGAATGCTTTTACTGATTCTAGATAACCTTGCTATAGCTAGGTTTGGGTCGGTCCACTATGAGGTAGATATCTCACTGCCCTCTCCTAAAGCCCACAAGTCACCATTACATTTACCAAATACAAAAGCCTTTAAACTTGACATTTTAATCACACATCAACCCTTCAAAAACAACATGATCAAACTGTCATCTGATCAAATAATTTGCAGTCTGGCTGTACACAGTGTAATTTGATGCCAAGTTTAATTTGCCTTAAATTTAGTGTTTATATATATTTCTACATAAGGGAAATTGTACTGCTTCCCCTAGGCCTGAAATTGAGCAAATCTTTTTAACTGACTGTTCTATTTAAATAATTCTGAAATGGCCTTCCTTTCATTTGGGGGGGGGGGGGGGAGTCGACCTTCTGCCTCTCCTCCATTCGCTCTGTGACCCACAAATGGATATGCAGTTAGAGTACAGTATCAGAAATGTTAATTTACTAGTAGGTCAAAGGGATGAGTTGTCAATCAAACAACCACTTGTCAAAAACAAACACACGTGCACGCTCCAGTGAAGAGCTTTCAAATCCGACACACCATTTTCAGCTTTGTGTAGTTGGACAAACAACATGCACACATTTAAAAACAATATACTACTTAATGTAATATTACATTAATAGGTATTGAATAACTGTTTTTGTTTCTAAAACATCTACACATTTAATTTGGGATCTACCTCTGTAAACACATTTGCTTGATGTAGTGAAGGAAGGACAGTCTCAGTTCACATAAGCACAGTTTATCTAGATATACATTTTTTCAACAAGGAGCGAGATGTTATTTGACACAACAGTAGTTCCCACTAGTAACCTGTGCCGTGTGGCTAACCCTCTGGCTGCAGTGAGGAGAGCGGTGTGTAGTCATGTTCCGGGTCCTCCATGATAGATTGTAGAGCCTCCAGTCCTTCTACAGACACACACAAACTGCCCACCACCACACTGCTGTCCTGTACATCCACAACTGTTCACCCTCACAGAAACAGAGGAAGAGAAAGACAGAGAGAGGAACACAGAAAGACAGAGAGAGAGGAACAAAGAAAACAACAGCAGCACAGGTGTTATTAACTGTTGCACAAGTTGACACTTTTACATGCGACACAGCCTTGTTAATTTTAATAAACAAATCTTTTTTGGGGGGGTGAAAATGTATTTCATTTCATTTGCAGAGTGAAAACTGAACTACTTTCTCTTTAAGGGGCCAGCGTCCAAAAGCTGTGGAAAATGTATTTCTTATTATAAAAAAATCTGATAAAGCAGGTTAGATGGAACAATGATTCTATACACTGTGCAGTGCATATTTAGCCATTTGAACATGAAATGCAATGAGGATGTGATGAGTTGTGCTTCCATAGTGTTGAATTGAAATGCATTTTAGGCCGTGCTTTTGTGTGTAACAAAGCACTATATCCACCATACTTAAATCCATTTTTTAATTAAATCCCTCTGATCCAGCATTTATTTTGACCTGGGACACCAGGTGGGTGCAATTAATGATGAGGTAGAACTAAAAACCAGCAGGCTCTGGCCCACGTAGGGTACGATTTGAGTATCCCTGCACTACATAGTGTACTGCAGACGCAGTGTTTCTCAAACTTTTTTCAATATTGTACCCCCTTTGAATTGCCTTTTTAAGCCAAGTAACCCCTGATCAGCTCCAAGTACCCCCTGACCAGCGCAAAACATTTTTGGTAGAAAAATAAAGAGGAACAATACAATACAGCGCCGGCAGTGATAGATTCATTAAACAACAACCTTTTTTAAACAAAAACATTTAACTGCTGCATTTCAAATGTTTAGAATCCCTTACTTAATTCATTCATTATTATAGTATAATTATTTTAGGAATTATGCATGACACATTTTTTAATTATAATTTAAAATTTCATATACCCCGTGCAGTTTTCCAAAGTACCCCTAGGGGTACACGTACCACCATTTGAGAAACACTGGTGTAGAGAAACATTATCACATATACTGTACATCAATAAATAAATACTGTTTTTACAGTGCTTGAAATCTGATCATTTGAAAGAGAAAGTACTGTAGTTCCGTTGTTACAGTTTCAAATTCTACAAATAGCACCTTTAAACCCTTCTATAAAATTCCATTAACACCTAAACTCCTATCCCTAACTCTAAACTTAAAGCTAATTCTAACCCTAAAATTCACACAAGTTTTGTTTTACGATGCACTTGTTGCCTTTAACAGTTTTCTATGTAACACACACACTAACACACCAACACACCAACACACCAACACACCAACACACCAACACAAACACACGTTTCAACAGTTTTCAACACAGAATAACACTGACCGTTCAAGCTGGCCTCGGTCACATCCTGCTGCTGCTCCAGGATGTCAGGGATCCTGAAGTAGGCCACGCCCACATCCTCACACTCCTTCTCTTGCTCCTCCTCCTCCGGCGGCTCGCTCACCACCGTGAACCTGATCCTGTCCAATCACAATGCACCAGTCAGACAGGACCAATCACATCAGGTCAGTGGTCAGGCAGGGTTAACGTAGTCTAAAATAGTATTCTATAAAAGTCTTTACATTTCCACAACACAGTCTGTAATCTCCAGACCAGTTCAGTCTGGGACAGCCACTCTGCCCCATTATATTGTCTTCTATGCATTTGCAATTTTTTAATGTAAATCCTAAAAGGGGAAACTCACTCCAGTTTTTTATTTATTTTAGTGACGCCACTACACTAAAGAAATAAACAAAATCTATATTAAATAAATATATCACATTACCATTAATGCAGTATATTATTTTTAGCTGGTTACGTCACTAATAATGCAGTAAATCCACTTTCAGCAGGTCACACTACATCACTAATAAGGTTAATAATAATTTTTAATAATAATAATAATAAAAATGTTTCTCTATTTTCTTCCACACCACGTGCACCCCCATCAATAATTCATGTCATTTATAGTTTTGCAATGCTAATTACCTTAATTGAAAAACCTAGAACATTATTTGTCGTAGCCTACAGTTGTAATTGCAATGGTAGGCCAATTGCATAGCTGAAAAGTGGTGGCTATTTTCTACTTGACGTTAATGTGGAATGTAACTTTCCAATTGTCATGGTAAACACACACTTCTTACTACCTTTCCATTGGTGGGTTGCGACCCTCTAGGACGCCCCTCAACATCTGCCGTCTGGTCTTGTTATTCTCCATGTCCACATGAATCACTGTCAGAAGGAACAAGGCACGGCTTACTGAATCACATCTGACACGGCAAGAATACAGGCACACGCCGGACCCAATGGAGGAAACATTTCAGGGTTGCTACATCAATCAAGTCGGCTTCTCCGAGGAAGTGGTTCACAAATTTTTCCACTATCGAGGCCCGCTTGCATAATTTATAATTTCACATTTTAGAAATGTAGCAGGTGCTGTAATCCATAACCATGTCCAGGTGGTGCATACGTTTAGACAGCAATAGCCTTTAGTGAGTTCAGTAGTACTAAAAAAGCATGCAAACATTAATTGACAGCAGGGGGTGTGTGAGTGGCTGAGCAGGAGCTACCCTCCCATTGGTTGGAAGATCATTTGGGGAAGCACTGGTCTGATTGGTAGCTGGACAGCACTCAGAGCTCCATCCAGTGCCAGGGGTGAGTGAGGGGTGTGGGTGTGCTGCTCCTCACCATTGCTGTAGTTGTAGTGGCTGGTCCTTCCTGGGGGGGGCTTGGGCAGGGACAGCGGCGTCTCCTCAGAGGGCATGTCTAGCATGGAGTACTCAACAAACAGCCTGACCACACTGCTGTCTGCTGCAGCCCGGGACTCTGGCCGGAGAGTAAGAGACACAATCTCCACACGCACGCGGTCAGAACGCTGCAGAGAAAACGTGATATTATCATGTAATATGACACTAATATCACTCCTCTGGAATAAACAGGACATTATCATTAAATATGACTCTAATATCACTCCTCTGGAATAAACAGGACATTATCATTAAATATGACTGTAATACCACTCCTCTGGAATAAACAGAACATTATCATTAAATATGACTCTAATATCACTCCTCTGGAATAAACAGGACATTATCATTAAATATGACTCTGTAATATCACTCCTCTGGAATAAACAGGACATTATCATTAAATATGACTCTGTAATATCACTCCTCTGGAATAAACAGGACATTATCATTAAATATGACTCTAATATCACTCCTTTGGAATAAACAGGACATTATCATGAAATATAACTCTGTAATATCACTCCTCTTGAATAAACAGGACATTATCATTAAATATGACTATGTAATCACTTTGGAATAAACAGGACATTATCATTAAATATGACTATGTAATCACTTATCTGGAATAAACAGGACATTATCATTAAATATTACTCTAATATCATTCCTCTGGAATAAACAGGACATTATCATTAAATATGACTCTGGAATATCACTCCTCTGGAATAAACAGGACATTATCATTAAATATGACTCTGTAATATCACTCCTCTGGAATAAACAGAACATTATCATTAAATATGACTCTAATATCACTCCTCTGGACTAAACAGGACATTATCATGAAATATAACTCTGTAATATCACTCCTCTGGAATAAACAGGACATTATCATTAAATATGACTCTGGACTATCACTCCTCTGGAATAAACAGGACATTATCATTAAATATGACTATGTAATCACTTTGGAATAAACAGGATATTATCATTAAATATGACTATGTAATCACTTATCTGGAATAAACAGGACATTATCATTAAATATTACTCTAATATCACTCCTCTGGGATAAACAGGACATTATCATTAAATATGACTCGAATATCACTCCTCTGGAATATACAGGAAACTTTGTTTATCATGACTGTGTAATATCAATCCTCTGGTAAAAAAAAACTGGACCTAAATGTGTTCTGATGAATGAACAAAGTCGCTTTAGATAGGATCATTTAATACAGTGAGTAAAATACCCAAAATGTAGTATGAATTACGCAGCTTATATTGGACTGGTTCAAATCCGTAGCATCAATGGATAATTGATATTCATGTTGTGTTTGGTGCCCTCTATAAATAATAACTTCTGACAACGAGGTTGAAGAATTGGTACCTAAAGTCACCACATCAGACAAGTACCAGCACCAGAGGTTCATTCAAGCCACGGATGTTGGTAACAATAAAAACAAAAAGAAAACAAAAGTTGAGTCAAACTTCTTTTTTTGCAAAGGTGATTAGTTTGCGGAGTTTCACCCTGTAATATTCCCACGTTACCAGGATGTTGCTATGCAGGACAACCCTGAAATACCAGCAGCCTTGATGTCAACAAAACAAGCTCAGCAACCTTGATTCTTCCACCCCACCATGCTGTACTCTCTGCTCTGTACTGGAGCTTCATGCGAGTGTACAAGGTAATGTGTTGTCTTCTCTGTTCCTGGTACACCCACCTTGCGTCCCGTAGAGGACTGTCCAGGAACAATGAGGTCATCACTGTCTGAAAGAATCGATTCACACTGATCCTCGTCCTCCACCACCTGGGCCTCTGGTGCATCTGGGGGTGGGGGGGGGTATTCAACCAAAATCAACAACCCCATTGTAGGAGGGAAGGAGAGACTATTACAGCTGCATCTGTGTGACTGATAGAGTGGGACATGACCCACACTTTTGCCGTGAGCTTGTGTACAAAATGATCCTCTATCAGAACAGGACAGGATAATGAATACTGTGTGAGTCTTTTGTTATACTAAAAGGCCTTTCCTTTTCCATTGGCCTTGATTTCAGAGTGAGTTTCATTTATATTAACCTCCATGAAACCAGAAGAAAATTTGTGTTGTGTTTGAAATGGGCAGATATTCGATTGGAACGAATAGGTTAATCCTCCATAAGTTAGAGGCAGGTCTACAGGGCCAAATGTCCCCTACAAGTCTGTATTAATAAACAAAAATATATAACAATGCTAAGCACACAAAAATCCTTATCTGTCCAAACACCTAAAACACATTTGTGTTTACAAGAGATTACATTGATACCAATTACAATATGAGTGATCTGTAGACAAACAATGGGGGATATTCAATTGAGATGGAGAACATTAAAAGGGCAAGTAGACTAAAAATGGAGGACATTAAAGGGGAAGTAGACTACCAATGGAGGACATTAAAGGGGATGTAGACTAACAATGGAGGACATTAAAGGGGAAGTAGACTAA
>JACXGM010023224.1:6176-16418 GCA_016801145.1 Umbra pygmaea
AACAAGAAGGCTAGAGTCAGAGGATCGTAGAGAGCGAGTCGGGGTGTAGGGGTGGAGTAAGTGGCAGAGATAGGGGGGAACCAAATTGTGCAGAGATTTAAAAGTGAGCAGGAGGATTTTGAATTTAATACGATAAGCCACAGGAAGCCAGTGGAGATCGTACAAAATGGGGGTGATATGGGCAGAACGCTTAGTGTGGCTAAGTATTCTGGCTGCAAAGTTTTGAATGTATTGCAATCTGGTAATGGAACTGGCTGAAAGACCAATAAAAAGGGCATTGCAGTAATCAAGACGTGATGTGACAAATGCATGGATGACAGTTTCAGCGTCTTTAATATTGAGGAAGGGGCGAAGCTGGGCAAAGCAACGTAAATGAAAAACGCTGATTTGGTGACAGAATTAATATGAGCCTGGAAGGAGAGGGAGGAGTCAAAAATTACACCAAGATTTTTAATAGTACTAGATGCTTTGATGTGAGAGCCAGCAATCTCACAGGTAAAATCTATGGGAATTTTGCTAATGAGAGACGGAAGTCCAGTAAAAATAATCTCAGTTTTGTCTATGTTAAGTTTTAGAAAATTTGAGTGAAGCTAATCTTTTATTTCATGCACACAGGCAGAGATTTTGTCAGTTGTGCTCGATAGAGCAGGTGTACAGATGGTATATAATTTGATGTCATCAGCATAAAAATGATAGTTAAAACAATGACGGTGGAAAATCTGACCGAGAGGTAATATGTAAATTAGGAATAATAGGGGCCCGAGAACGGATCCCTGGGGGACACCTTGCTTCAGGGGGACAGTATGTGAGAGAAAATCTTGTACCGAGATGTAGAATTGTCTATCAGAGAGATAGAGGAAAACCAGGAGAGAGTCGCACCAGAAATACCCACATCCGAAAGGCGCGATATGAGTAGTTCATGGGAGACAGTATCGAAGGCAGAACTGAGATCGAGCAGCAGGAGTATAGACAGTGAACCAGAGTCGCCAAAAACAAGCAAATCATTCAGTACCTTGACAAGTGCAGTCTCAGTGCAGTGAAGAGGGCGAAAACCAGATTGAAAGGGATCAAAGAGAGTATTTCCAACTAGAAAAGACTGAAGCTGGGAGGCAACGGTACGTTCCAGTAATTTTGCTATGAAGGGTAGATTTGAGGACGATAATTAGATAAGACTGAGGGATCAAGGTTGGGTTTTTTGAGAACAGGGGTAACAGCAGCAGTTTTGAGTGACAGAGGGAATGAAGCAGAGTTAAGAGATGAATTGATGAAGTGAGAAATAGGTGCAGAGATAACTGAATGGCAAACATTTAGAAGAGGAGTAGGAGCAGGGTCAAGACGACAAGATGAAGGGTTGGATTTCAAAATTAACTCAGAGACAGAAGATGGAGTAGTCAGAGAAAAGAATGTCAGGGACTGGCCAGATTCGTTCAGCAAATAACTAATTCGTAGCATCATTGGAGAGACACTGGTTGACGGCATCTGTCTTTTCTAGCAAATGATTTAGAAATGAACAGCAAAGTTCATCTGAAGCTAGAGCAGCCTGAGATGGAGGTTTGGTAAGTATATCTATTGTGTTAAATAATGCTTTTGGCCTGTTACTTGATTTGTTTATTGTGGCAGATAATAAACTAGAACGAGCCGAGTTAAGAGCCATTTTGTAATTTTTTACATGTTCAATAAAAGTTAAATGGTGAACAGTCAGGCCAGTTTTCCTGTAAAGACGCTCAAGCCGTCTACCTGTGGCCTTTAGGATACAAAGCTCAGGAGTGTACCAAGGAGAAGAGTGTGTGGAAGGGACACTTCTGGTCTTAACAGGAGCATGTTTTTGTAAGATTTCTGAAATTATAGAGTGATAACTAGACAATATCAGGGAGGGAGAAGATATATCAAAGACATCAGAGATATTAGAAGCAATGGAGGTACAAAATGATGCAGTATCGACAGCTTTGAGATTGCGATAGGATATAACAGTTGTTGAACATTTTTTACGCATAGGCAAGCTTAAGCTAAATTCAAAAAGTTTATGATCAGAGATGCCGGTGTCAGAAGAAGAGATGGAGGAGATATTAGCCCTAGATGTACAGATCAAATCAAGAGTATGACCACGCTTATGGGTAGGGATATTAACATGCTGAGTCAAATTAAAGCATTCAAAAACAGAAAGTAACTGATTAGTGTTAGAGCAGACAGCATCAACATGAATATTAAAGTCACCGAGCAGTAGAATGGGAAATGACAATGAGCAGGCAAGGGTCAACAGCTCACTGAGTTCCGAAAAAAAGTTGGACAGGACCTTAGGAGGACGATAGAGCAAGAAAATTATAAGAGAGTCAGCCTTCAGTACCATATATTCAAATGTATTGGTGTCATGTAAGTCGAGTTGCTTGAGTCTGAGGTTATCGCGATGGATGATAGCGAGACCACCCCCTTTACCGTGCAGTCGAGGTCTAGACAGATATGTATATCCATCGGTTTGCCATGATTTTGGCTCGTTCAGGGGCGATTCTCCTGCCGTATTTTGGAGTACATATACGTTCCTTCTCCCTAATTTAGATCACGCTGGCTGCTTGGATGTTATGAAATAGCCTGATGCCTGATGGTTGTCATTTGGTGCTGTTTCTGTCTGTCGGTTCGTTACTAAGATAACTCGAAAAGTAGGCTACTGTATGGATTTGGATGACATTTTCGGACAACATGGGTATTAGGACAAGGAACAGATTACCACTGATAGAACCGTCTCGTGAGAATGCGGTGAAATCGGCTGTGTGTGTTCACCATGGAGACAGTAACTTCACTGCGCAGCAACACGGTTATTTTTTGTTAGGTAAAACATAACAAGAATACAGTAATGGATGTTACTGTACTCATGCTTTGTTTCACTAGGGCTTTTTGCAGTTACTGTACAAACGACTACCATTTTTCTCCAAAACGACAAACATTTGAGGTAAGAATTTTTGTCACATAACAAAGGATGCCTTCAATGTCATGAAAATGATAATAACTCATTTTTGACCAAAAATGCAGTTACTGCCTTTTCGCTTTGTAGGGCAGTATAGGTCTCAAATGTCACGTCACAATGCAGACCTTCTGGGAACATTTACAACATTTTTTGTAAGTAATATATAGGTCTCAAATGTCAAGTCACAATGCAGACCTTCTGAAAACATTAACAATGTTTCTTGTAAGTCATATATAGGTCTCAAATGTCACGTCACAATACAAATCTTTTGGGAACATTAACAACGTTTCTTGCAATTCAAATATAGGTCTCAAATGTCTCATCACAATGCAGACCTTCTGAACAACATTTATTGTAAGTCATATACAGTGCCTTGGGAAAGTATTTTGGCCCCTTGAACATTTCGACCTTTTGCCACATTTCAGGCTTCAAACATAAAGATATAAAACTGTAATTGTTTTGAAGAATCAACAATAAGTGGGAAACAATCATGAAGTGGAACGAAATTTATTGGATATTTCAAACTTTTTTTACAAATAAAAAACTGACAAATTGGTCGAGCAAAATTATTCAGCCCCTTTAGTTTCAGTGTAGCAAACTCTCTCCAGAAGTTCAGTGAGGATCTCTGAATTATTATTATTTCTTTATTTACAGACTCATGGTCCAATATAAAAATGATCCAATGTTGACCTAAATGAATAATGATGATAAATAGAATCCACCTGTGTGTAATCAAGTCTCCGTATAAATGCACCAGCTCTGTGATAGTCTCAGAGGACCGTTGAAAGCTTAGAGAGCATCATGAAGATCAAGGAACAAACCAGGCAGGTCCGAGATACTGTTGTGGAGAAGTTTAAAGCCGGATTTGGATACAGAAAGATTTCCCAAGCTTTAAACATCCCAAGGAGCACTGTGCAAGTGATAATATTGAAATGGAAGGAGTATCAGACCACTGCAAATTTGTTTCAAATGGCACATGTACAAGAAATGTTTTTTTGGAAACAATTGGGAATAAACATGGAACATACAACTTCCAGGAATGCTTTGATAACATTTTTAAATAACATTCAGGAATGCTTAATTGCATCTTTGATAACCTTAGTATATAATTTGGATATTCATACACCTCCACTTAACCACAATTCCACTTCCTGAATAGAGCTGGGGCTAATAGTGTCTGACACACACCACAGGTACATGTAATTGAAATGTAACATGAACATTTTGAATATTACATAATGGGAACATTTAAAGATTTTGTTTTTAGGTAAAACACAATATTAATAAATAATGTAGCATATTGAAACCCAAAAAGTAATTTCTGGAACCTAGCGTCATTGGACATGTTACCAACGGGGAATGTTATTTTTACTTTCATAAATGTCATATTTTCACTTTTGTAAATAACATTAGGCAATTCAGGCACCCCCTTATTTCCATGTCTTGAATAGAGCTGAGACGTCATTTATGTTAGTAGACACTACTGGTACGTAATGGGAACGTTAAATAAAAAAACCCGTTATTTTTAGGTAAACAGAAATGTTACTAAATAACGTAAGGAGGCATATTGAGAGACCCTTAAAAGTGGTTTCTGGAAACCACCCGGAACGTAACTAACGTCATTGGACCTATGGTACCAACAGGGAACGTTATGATTTCTACGTTCAGGAATCACTAAAAGGCATCTCTTAGTAACGTTTGTAATTAACATTATTTGGACATACTGGGGCCCCCACATTTCCACGTCCTGAATAGAGCTGGGACGTCATTTATGTAAGTAGACACTACTGGTACGTATTGGGAACGTTAAATGAAAAACGTTATTTTTAGGTAAACATAAACGTTACTAAATAACGTAAGGAGGCATATTGAGAGACCCTTAAAAGTGGTTTCTAGAAACCACATGGAACGTAACTAACGTCATTGGACCTATGGTACCAACAGGGAACATTATGATTTCTACGTTCAGGAATCACTAAAAGGCGTCTCTTAGTAACATTTGTCAATAAAATTATTTGGACATTCTGGGGCCCCCACATTTCCACATCCTGAATAGAGTTCGGACGTCATTTTTGTAAGTTGACACCACAAGTACGTACAGAACACGTTTCAACATAACGTTATAAGGACTGAATTTGGTACTAAAATAACTTTGTAGCGACGTCCTGGGACGTAATCTTGTTAGCTGGGCAGCTATCTTGGAACTGATAGCTGCCCATCTTGGAACTGGGATCGGCCATCTTGGAACTGGGGCCGGTGGCCATCTTGGGATTGGCCATCTTGGAACTGGGGCCGGTGGCCATCTTGGGATCAGCCATCTTGGAACTGGGGCCGGTGGCAGCCATCTTGGAACTGGGGCCGGGAGAAGCCATCTTGGAACTGGGGCCGGGAGAAGCCATCTTGGAACTGGGGCCGGGAGCAGCCATCTTGGAACTGGGGCCGGGAGTAGCCATCTTGAGACTGGGGCTGGGAGTCTCAAAGACTCTCAGAGGCAAGACATAGTCACCATCTATGGCCGTTTGCTCTGCACAAAATGCTTCATAAGAAGCGTCGTATAGGTCCCATGGCAGGTCCTCCTAGACCCAGCCACTGTAAAATGGCTCCCTCCTAGCCATTGTTTAGGCGAGGTATTCTGTAATGAATCACTCCCAGAATAGGTAAAACAACAATAATGTATTTTTAATACAGGAATAAAGGCAATGTTTCGGTTCCAAGTAGGGTAATCCAACAAGCAGATGTCAGTATACAAAAGGCAGGCAGTCAGACAGGCAGGGGTTGGTACACTAATCGGGTAGTAGCACAGGCGGAGGTCGGTACACAAATCAGGTTCAGGCAGGCAGGATTATTCTAACACAAGGCAGTAAATATGGGATAAAGTACAGGGGAGTATCCAAAAGCAGAAACACGATATACAAAGCAGGGGTCAAACCAGTAAAACAATCAAACAATAGAACGCTCAGTAGGAAGACAAAAATGTACTTACAATACCTCGCAAAGAGGAACTGGGAAGTGCTGGAATATATGGAGTGTGGAGTGAAGCAGGTGATTGAGTCCGAGTTATGGGAATTGTAGTTCTGAGCAGTCTTGATAGGGAAGCTTTAGTTCACAGGGAAGAGGAACGTTACAAGCATAGGATCCACACAGGAACACATAACAGGGAAACATTGATCGACAAAGACAGGGAGGAAACACAAGGGCTAAATACTCAAACAAATGAAGACAACACAAAACACCTGGGAGGACTAATTAACAATGACGTAACCTAACCGACACAACCACACAGGACAAAAACCTCAATACAGACATTGGAACAAAGCAAGGCACTTAAGGGACACTAGAGGGAACCAAAACACAACAAAACACACGGCAGAAACCAGAACACTAGAACACACAGGACAGAAATCGAAACAAGAACACACAGGGCAGTAACTCAAAAGGGACACATGTGAAAATTAACAGACTAACTAAACCACTGTGTATAACACAGAAAAACACTAAGAACATAATACATACACACTGGGAACAAGACACATAGGGGAGCAACTCAAAGGAAACAGAGTCCCTTCACAGCCCATCCAGGGCTGGACGTTACAGTATTGAATGTAAACAAACCGGAATTGGGGGAATACACACGCTATTTCGCCTGCAGTCGGAATGGAAGGGGTTTGATGCAAATTAGCAACAGTCGGCGTTAAGGCGTTAAACACTGAGAGTTTTTATTTAACACTGACGTTTTTATTGTGTAGATACTTGGAAAGGGTGTGTGTGTGTCTATGCATACAAGCATGCGTGCGCGTGTAGGGTTCCCTTTTATTACTTGAGCCCCCCAAAATGTCTGTGCACGTCCCTGGTTATTACCCAATTTGCTTTGTTGAATGGTCTCAAAGTTTAATTGTTTTATTTCATGTGAATACTAGTTTACTAGAGGAGTAACTTAGTATTTGAAGTAATGCAGTAATGCAGGAAGTGTGCATTTAGTTTCCATGCTTATTGTGTTTCCACAACAATATTAGTGAGTAAATCTACTGAAATGGCCACCATGTTGGTGGAGTGTGACGTGTAAGATGAGAAAGCAGTGGTTAAGTCATGATTGTAAAAAAACAGTGGCTATCTTTACATCTTTGCCAAGCTCAAACCAGTACAGAAGGCATCAATAAATTGTTGGGGAGGGTCATGACTCTTTTCCCAATCATTTTGGAAAAATGTATTGCTGGCGAAGGGAGGGTCAGGTCTATTTTGACTAAAGATCCCAAAACTCCTCCAGTAGCCCCTTAAATAAATAAAGAACAATCCCTTATTGGTTTGAGTACTGTAGCTTTTATTTGCTCCTAGTGATACTAAGCTAAAGATAGCTAGCCTACTTACCAAAGGAGAAATTCTAAGTTGCTAGCGATTTATTTATAGACAAGCAAAACAATTAATGTCTGCATGTTCATTTATATAAGGGTGGTTTAGCTCAGTGTTTCTGAAAGTCTGTTTCCCGACCGACTGGTGGGTCGTGGGAGATTAAAATTGGGTCGGCAAATATGTTTTCATAATTATTTTGTCATGGTTTTCTTTCATGATTAAAATTTCATAGTTGACAGTACAGCTCCACAGCCACATGGGGCAGTGTACTGAACTGAGCATTTGTGTAGGTAAAGTGGGTCCTACAGTATGATAACACGTTGTGGAGAACACGGACAAAATCGCGGAATCCAGACATTAACGTGCAATTCAACAAAATAAAAATATAAAAAATCATAATCCTAAAATTCCAATATATTCACATAGAGTTAATAATTAACACTGCATATCACCTATTCTTAAAGTGATGTGAATTTATACAGTGCCTTGCGAAAGTATTTGGCCCCCTTGAACATTTCGACCTTTTGCCACATTTCAGGCTTCAAACATAAAGATATAAAACTGTAATTTTTTGTGAAGAAGTAACAACAAGTGGGACATAATCATGAAGTGGAACGAAATTTATTGGATATTTCAAACTTTTTTAACAAATAAAAAACTGACAAATTGGGCGAGCAAAATTTTAAATTTTTTAATACTTTGTAGCGCCACCTTTTGCTGCGATTACAGCTATAAGTCACTTGGGGTATGTCTCTATCAGTTTTGCACATCGAGAGACTGACATTTTTGCCCATTCCTCCTTGGAAAACCGCTCGAGCTCAGTGAGGTTGGATGGAGAGCGTTTGTGAACAGCAGTTTTCAGTTCTTTCCACAGATTCTCGATTGGATTCAGAACTGGACTTTGACTTGGCCATTCTAACACCTGGATATGTTTATGTGTGAACCATTCCATTGTAGATTTTGCTTTATGTTTTGGATCATTGTCTTGTTGGAAGAGAAATCTCCGTCCCAGTCTCAGGTCTTTTGCAGACTCCATCAGGTTTTCTTACAGAATGGTCCTGTATTTGGCTCCATCCATCTTCCCATCAATTTTAGCCATCTTCCCTGTCCCTGCTGAAGAGAAGCAGGCCCAAACCATGATGCTGTCACCACCATGTTTGACAGTGGGGATGGTGTGTTCAGGGTGATGAGCTGTGTTGCTTTTACGCCAAACATAACTTTTTGCATTGTTGCCAAAAAGTTCGATTTTGGTTTCATCTGACCAGTGCACCTTCTTCTAAAAACTCACTAATCCAAATGCTTATGAAAATGTTTAGGCTACTATTTAAAAGGGGAACTGTAACGTTTCCCAGTTCCCCTTCCCTGGAAACTGCCACTTCCCTATTCTACATTACTCAGAACTATAATTCCCATTCCCCAGTTCTTCTTCCTGTGGACTACAGCTTCCCTAGTCATGCCTGTTCAAAACTACAAATCCCATAACCCGGACTCAATTATCCAAATTCAGTACACCTGCTCACTCTACTCTGTATTTAAGCCACACATTCTCCATTGCCTCTTTGCGAGGTATTGTAAGTATTACTTTTCTCCATTTCTGAGCATTCCATAGGTTATTAATATTCCGGTTTGACCTTTGCCTTGTTGATTGATTATTCTGTCTTGGATTATCCTGTTTGTACCTTAGCTTGTGTTTGGATGTAGTTATTTTGACTTGACCTACTGCACTGTTTTATAATTCTGCCTTGGATCATTCCTCTGTACCTGTGCATGGACTGTATTAAAGAAACATTGTTCCATTTAGCTTTGGAGAAATCAGTCATTACAGAATACCTTGCCCAAATATAAAATGGCTGGGAGTGAGCCATTTTACAGTGGCTGGGCCCAGGAGGATCCTCTATGGGACCTCTACGAAGCCTCCTATGAGGACTTTTTAGTCAGGGAGGCTATGGATGGGGACTACATCCTTCCCCGTCGTGTCTTTGAGACACCTGCCCCTTTTGAAGTTCCAAAGAGGGCACCCAGTTCCTGTTCCAAGACGGTGGCTCCCAGCCCCAGTTCAAAGAAGGCTACTAGTCACAGTTCCAAGAAGGCTACTAGTCCCAGTTCCAAGATGACTACCAGCCCCAGTTCCACGATGGCTACCAGCCCCAGTTCCACGATGGCTACCAGCCCCAGTTCTAAGATGGCTACCAGTCCCAGTTCCAAGATGGCCACCGGCCTCAGTTCTTAGAGGGATTTAATCTTCACTGAAAAAAGGAAAGACCCATGTTCAGAAGAAGAGATGTGGAACAGGAGAGTACTGGAGTGTAAACTGGGGACCGTCCGGTTCAAGCAAATGGACCAGGAAGACCCGTTGTATGGGGAACGCCTTCTCCAGGTTATCCGGAAGGTTCTATCTGTTGGCCAGATCCGGATGACACCCACAGCTCTTCCTAAGGCAGCACCCTCTTCCCCGGCCAGGATGGCCTCCTTCCAGAGTCCCAAGATGGCCGCCCAGAGTCCCACTAGGGCCGCCTGCACGTTTCCCAAGAGGGCCGCCTATCCGGGCCCCATTAATGATGAGAGCGATGACGACGAGATGCCTGACCTCATAAGTGGGTCAGATTTGTCTAATGAGGAGGAGTGGGAATCCCCTTCTGTAGGGGTTTGGTACGCTCCCCCTCCACGGCCACAAGAGGCCGGTGTTGCCTCTCCACGGCCACAAGAGGTCGGTGTTTCCGCTCCACGGCCAGCTAAGATCAACCAAGTTTCCAGACCAGAAGAGGTCACCCAAGTTCCCCGACCAGAAGAGGTCACCCAAGTTCCCCGACCAGAAGAGGTCACCCAAGTTTCCAGACCAGAAGAGGTCATCCAAGTTTCCAGACCAGAAGAGGTCATCCAAGTTTCCAGACCAGAAGAGGTCATCCAAGTTTCCAGACCAGTAGAGGTCGCCCAAG
>JACXGM010023225.1:5995-16418 GCA_016801145.1 Umbra pygmaea
CACATGTCAGTGAGCCGTTTGATTCTTATCACCCTGACTGTTCCACATTTCAGTGAGCCATTTGATTCTTAACACCCTGACTGTTCCACATGTCAGTGAGCCGTTTGATTCTTATCACCCTGACTGTTCCACATGTCAGTGAGCCATTTGATTCTTAACACCCTGACTGTTCCACATGTCAGTGAGCCGTTTGATTCTTAACACCCTGACTGTTCCACATGTCAGTGAGCCGTTTGATTCTTAACACCGTGACTGTTCCACATGTCAGTGAGCCGTTTGATTGTTAACACCCTGACTGTTCCACATGGAAGCCTTTAGTCGGTACACACGGGAGTATTACACATTTGCCAATTATACTACTGCAATTTGATCTCACAGGTGCCCCAACTACAATAGAGTAGTTGCTGGAGCGCAACACAAAACATAATTTAATGTATATTAATCCTATATTTGCCAACATGTCTGCTTGAAAGGATAACGACACAGAGTCTTTGTCCTTAATGAAAGTGGAGAACATATTTGAATGGATCTTTGTCCATTCTAATGCATTTTTTGAGAGCCTCGTGCTGTATTTTAAACATTGGTGTTTTCCATGTTTGTTGTCCTTCAAGGCCATTGGTTAGCTAGGTTTTACAACTTGTAAACTCATTTAACTTAACTCTGTCTGTAACTGGCCCTACACATGAACTTGTCCATACACTTAACCTTGTTTAATCATTTGATTTTCCTATTTTACACGTTGAGTTGGATGATTCTTGTCTATTCACCCATAAACCTGTGATTTTCATGCATCACTCTCTTGTCCATTACCTAAACCTTGTATGCCTGATCACTGCATTCGGATACTTAATAACTCCAATAGGTCATTTTCTGATGCCTTCATAGCTTCTCCATTTATCACCCCTACAGAGACAACATCCTCCTCTCTGGGAACAAAAACGTAGTTACTCTGTTTAAAACAACAGTTACAAATATTTTTGATACTGTTCCCTTTAAACTCAAGTGATCTCAAAAAGCTCAAAGCTCAACACTGGCTTAACAGTGAGACTTGTGCAAGTTATAGATAAGAGTGTAGGACAGCAGAGAGGAAATGGAAAAAAGATGCAAGTGTCCTATGAGATACTAAGAGATTGCTAGCAAAGCAATCATATATTTCATATATATTTTTCAGATAGCTAAAAATGCACACAGCCCCAAAACCTTGTTTAGTGCAATTAATTCTGAACTAAACCATGCTGCTGTACTCCCTTATTTTACTCTTGAAGTTACATTTTTTTTATCAACAAGGTTGACATTATTAGATCTTGTATCTCATCTATTGGTCATGACCCTTCTGATTTAGTCCTATGCCATACTTTTTTGATTGCTTTAAGCCTGTGTCCCTGTCAACATTGATGGATATACAGGTCCTTCTCAAGAAATTAGCATATTGTGATAAAGTTACTTATTTTCCATAATGTAATGATAAAAATTAAACTTTCATATATTTTAGATTCATTGCACACCAACTGAAATATTTCAGGTCATTTATTGTTTTAATATTGATGATTTTGGCATACAGCTCATGAAAACCCAAAATTCTTATCTCAAAGAATTAGCATATCATGAAAAGGGTCTCTAAACGAGCTATTAACCTAATCATCTGAATAAACTAATCAACTCTAAACACCTGCAAAAGATTCCTGAGGCTTTTAAAAACTCGCAGCCTGTTTCATTACTCAAAACTGCAAGACTGCCGACCTGACTGCTGTCCAGAAGGCCATCATTGACACCCTCAAGCAAGAAGGTAAGACACAGAAAGAAATTTCTGAACAAATAGGCTGTTCCCAGAGTGCTGTATCAAGGCACCTCAGAGGGAAGTCTGTGGGAAGGAAAAAGTGTGGCAAAAAAACGCTGCACAACGACAAGAGGTGACCGGACCCTGAGGAAGATTGTGGAGAATGACCGATTCCAGACCTTGGATGACCTGCGGAAGCAGTGGACTGAGTCTGGAGTACAAACATCCAGAGCCACCGTGCACAGGCGTGTGCAGGAAATGGGCTACAGGTGCCGCATTCCCCAGGTCAAGCCACTTTTGAACCAGAAACAGCGGCAGGAGCGCCTGACCTAGGCTACAGAGAAGCAGCACAACAAAACAACAATTTTGCATGTAATTTGGAAATCAAGGTGCCAGAGTCTGGAGGAAGACTGGGGAGAAGGAAATGCCAAAATGCCTGAAGTCCAGTGTCAAGTACCCACAGTCAGTGATGGTCTGGGGTCATGTCAGCTGCTGGTGTTGGTCCACTGTGTTTTATCAAGGGCAGGGTCAATGCATCTAGCTATCAGGAGATTTTGGAGCATTTCATGCTTCCATCTGCTGAAAAGCTTCATGGAGATGAAGATTTTATTTTTCAGCACGACCTGGCACCTGCTCACAGTGCCAAAACCACTGTTAAATGGTTTACTGACCATGGTATTACTGTGCTCAATTGACCTGCCAACTCTCCTGATCTAAACCACATAGAGAATCTGTGGGATATTCTGAAGAGGAAGTTGAGAGACGCAAGACCCAACACTCTGGATGAGCTTAAGGCCGCTATCGAAGCATCCTGAGCCTCCATCACACCTCAGCAGTGCCACAGGCTGATTGCCTCCATGCCACACCGCATTGAAGCAGTCATTTCTGCAAAAGGATTCCCGACCAAGTTGAGTGCATAACTGAACATAATTATTTGAAGATTGACTTTTTCTTTTTTTTGTATTACAAACAATTCTTTTATTGGTCAGATGAAATATGCTAATTCTTTGAGATAGGAATTTTGGGTTTTCATGAGCTGTATGCCAAAATCATCAGTATTAAAATAATAAATGACCTGAAATATTTCAGTTGGTGTGCAATGAATCAAAAATATATGAAAGTTTAATTTGTATCATTACATTATGGAAAATAATGAACTTTATCACAATATGCTAATTTCTTGAGAAGGACCTGTAGTTTCAAACATGAAGCCTACTTTCTCCCCTACAGACATTCAGTTGTGCTGAAAAGTTTGTATAACTCTGGAGAATTGGAAATAGATGTCAAATTTTTGGAGAAAACATGAGTGTGTAGGCAAAAAACAAATCTTTCATTCAACTGTAGGTCATAACAGAATAGCAATATCATAATAGAAAACATGGCAACAAATGAAATAATGAAATGACCCCTGATCAAAAGTCTGCATACCCTCAGTTCTCAATGCAGTGTATTTCCCCTTTAGCAAGGTGGGTTTAATTATTAGGCAGCTTCTGTTACTCTGCCAAAATGGGCCAAAAAAGAGATTTAACTGACTCAGAAAAGTCAAAACATGTAAAAAGTATTTTAGAGGAATGCAGCACTCTTGAAAGTGCTAAGATATTGTGGCGTGATAACAGAACCATCAACTGTTCTGTTGCAAATAGTAAACGTGGTCACAAGAAACGTGTTGAGAAAAGAAGATGCAATTTAACTGCCAAAGATTTTTAGGGCTGCAACTAACGATTATTTGGATAATCGATTAATCTGTCAATTATTTCTACGATTAATCGATGAATCGGATAAACAGACTAACAAATATTTCCATAACTCTATTTTTAAAAATAAATGTTATTCCAAATTGACTATTTTAACACATAACAGACCTAAATGTATACTATAAAACATGTGAAAAAGATATGCTCATTTGTTTAGTAAGGTGCAAAATATGGTATTTTTCACCTTGCTTAGACGGACTTGAGATGTTAAAATAATTGTCTACAAAACAATTATAGAAACAGCTTTTATAGAACATAGTTGTAAATAAGCTTAAAATAAGGCCTGTTGAATAGTAATTTCGTTGCTTTATGTATTTTACCTGTTTAAGTTTATTTTGACATATTTACTGTTTTTAGAATGACTTTTATTTTGAAACGGACTATGGCGTTTCTACTGTGCAACGGCAGTTGAAAAAACGAAAAAAGTAAATCACATAATGAAACGTTTAACAAATTAGCATTCCCTAAGAGGTACAAGGTAGCATACGTTGTAATACTGTAATAGTAAGATCTGGTTGGTATTTTAAATTCGTTTTGCACTATAACTCTTTCTGTTTATTTACTTGAGCACTACCGGATAGTGTTGAAGAGCTAGCTAGATTAACCTTAGCTCTACCGCGTCTGCTCTACCACAAACATTGATTAGCCAGCTAGTTAAATACACTTGTCGTACAATTTTGAAGTAGATATGATTCAATAATAGAGCTTTTAAGCTGGATCGCAACCAAACACTGGCTATTTGATAAGAACTACCTGCTGTGGGAGGAACTATTCCTAATTTCAAAACGCAATGCATGCTAATATGTAATAACTTACCATGCTGTTTAGTCCCCTTCGCTTACCGCTCTAACCTTTTTTATTTTCAAGTGCTCCCTAATTACGGTGCCATGCCATTTATGTTTTACAGAGTTTGCACGTAAAACGTTTTTAATTTTAAGGGAAATTCTGCCATAATATCGAAGATTTCGGTCAGACAGTTTAAAATGTTTTTTCTTTCTTTAAGTGACGTAGCTCCATCACACAGCGAGCAGCAACGTAGACCCAACGAATCGATAATTAAATTTGTCGCCAACAATTTTAATAATCGATTTTTATCGATTTTATCGATTCGTTGTTGCAGCCCTAAAGATTTTAGAAGACTCAAATGTGAAGCTACCAAGAACCCATTTTCCTCCAGTATATTCCAGAACTGCAACCTACCTGGAGTGCTCAGAAGTACAAGGTGTTCAGTGTTCAGAGACATGGCCAAGGTTAGAAAGGCTGAAACCTGACTACCACTGAACAAGACACATAAGTTGAAATGTCAAGACTGGGCCAAAAATATTGTAAAGCAGATTCTTCAAAGGTGTTATGGACCGATGAGATGAGAGTGACTCTTGATGGACCAGATGGATTTTTATGCAGGACGACGCTCCATCGCATGCATCGAAGTACTTCACTGTGTGGCTAGCCAGTAAAGGCCTTAAAGATGAAAGAGTAATGACATGGCCCCCTTCCTCACCTGACCTAAACCCTATTGAAAACTTGTGGTCCCTTCGATTTACAGTGAAGGAAAACAGTACACCTCTCTGAACAGTGTCTAGGAGGCTGTGGTTGCTGCTGCACAAAAAGTTGATCGTCAACAGATCAAGAAACTGACAGACTGTCACACTGTCCCTGGTTTGGAAGTTTATGAGTATGCTCTGTACTTGTATTATGGTGCTCTCGCATTTACTTGTTCACCTGCAACTGTACTAGGTTGTGAAAAGTGTGGTATGTGCTTGAGTTTATGCGTTTGTTCTACATATATAAATATTTTGTTTTCAGTGTTTATGCCACTGTGAGAGCATAATAAACTATGTTGCGCACTTGCTTCAGCTGTTCGCCTGCAACTGCATGTATGTTTTATATGCTAGTCCATTAAACATGCAATGACCATCTAACTGCCTGGGTCTCCCTCTCTCCACTACACCACATCATCGGGACACAGACTCCATGAATGGAAGGCTTATGACTGTTATTGAGAAGAAGGGTGGCTATATTGTCAGAAATGTTAATGTATTCTGTAAATTTTTATTTGTTTATTATTCTCACTTTAACAAATTAAAATCAACCAGTGAGATGGGAAACTTCGTTTTTATTTTAGTTGCATAATGATTCTGCACACTAATAGTTGCCCAAAAATTGTGCACACATATATATTTTCAGAAGAAAGCCAAGACCTCCCTTCTGTAACACCCTGCCCAGAGTGGGCTGGCGTATGTGGACTATATATGAATTGTTTCGTTATATATTTTGTGTTATGTGTTATCAGTGCATTGCATGTAGTTTTAGTTTTCTCTGTAGTTACGTGTAATGTCCCTTTAAGTGTTTGTGACACCTCTCTCTAGTTTGGGCATTTGTAACAATAGGGTTTAGGTTAGGTAGGCTGGTATCTTGTAGAACTGTTGATCAATGATTACGTTCAGTGTTCTATTAGTTAATCTATCTTCCTTCAATATAAGCTGCCCAGAGTAGAGAGGTGTCGGTCATTAAGATATTGTCACTGTGATAAAAGTTACGTTGTTGTTACGCATTTTTTTGCGCTCCTGTGGATGCAACAGCCAATCCATTTCAGCCTACTTGTTTTAATAGTCCAGGACTGTAACTGGCTCACCGGCCATCAAAGTCAATTCTAACCGTATGGTAGACAACAAGCAACGGAAGACCGGTCTGCATAGGTGGATAAATACAATGCATCCCTATCTCTACACCTCTAAGGGGACACTTATGTACCCTGATGAACAAAACTGAACTTATAGGTAGACTGGTCACATAAGTAAACTTAAAGGTACAAAGGTGATCCTTAGGGCACTAAATGTGTATAGTTTTGTCCCTCAGGGTACAAAAGTGTCCCATTAGAGGTACAGATATCAATGGTAAAAATATGGACCCATGCCGAAAGGTACAATATTTGTATCTCAGTAAGGTACAGCCCCAGCAACAAGTTAAGGTACATTCTCGTACCTTCATTTCTGAGAGTGTAGGATATAAAAAGTTCTACGTAGAAGATAAAAAGTCCTACGTAGGAGATAAAAAACTCTTACGTAGAAGAGAAAATGTCCTGCGTAGGAGATTAAAAGTCCTATGTAGAAGATAAAAAGTCCTACATAAGAGATTATTTATATATTTTTTATTTTTCCCCTTGGCATCAAGACACTTCCGTAGATCCGCGATTTGTCACGTTTGATATGTGTGGTTTTAAAAGATTTGTTAAATAAATTAACGAATCTTGTGTAAAACGGTAACACTCCTGCAAATGTTAACTTGGATACGAAAGCACATCGATACATGCTCTTATCACCCTCTCACGGTGGATAATATTTCGTAATATCTGTGCTTCGACATCCACTACGTCATCTTCAAAAGGGCACGCCATGCTCCGTCCCCTCTCTGAAACAAACTAACACTGGAACATAACCTGCTTCGGGGCAGGTTATGTTCAGAGAGTGAGTTGCTATGAAAACTTACATACCCCGAAAGTTACCTCCGTTTTTGGGTCCGAAAGCTGAGGTTATCCGCTTACTTACCCGGGTATGTCACAACCTGCTTTCTGGAATACCCCCCTGCATTCTGTACATTTTCTGGTGAAGTCAACATAATAAATAAAACAACCAACATTCCATCTATCATCTACTGCTTCCGGTCTCACTCCTTTCTACACCTTTCACGTGACAACTTCTACTTTCTTAACTATTCAGGAATGAGGTTTGTTTACATTTTGGAGTGACCAAGAGCACTGTAGTTGTTCAATAATAAAATTAATCCTCAATAATAGAATTTGCCTAATAAATGTGCACACAGTGTAAACGCCCAGCCCAGTGAGAGACTGAGATTGGACTCATATTTATATTCAATTCCTTGGAATTTTACATTATATTTTAGTTGCCAATGCATTTCATTGTTGTTTTATGTTGTATCTATCTGTATGTATATGTCCCTTTAGGTTTCATGTGACAACACTGTCACGCCCAGCCAGTGAGACAGGCGTTTACAGACTTATAAACTGAGATCAGACTCTATGTGTTTATATTGTTTATTCAGTCAGTGCATTGCATGTAGACTTACGTTTGTTAATAGCCCTTTAACAAGGCACGCCTCTCTCCCGGTCTGTTCCTGCTGGTATGCTGCGTCCTGATTACTAACGGTCTGTTCCTGCTGGTATGCTGCATCCTGATTACTAACGATCTGTTCCTGCTGGTATGCTGCGTCCTGATTACTAACGGGCTGTTCCTGCTGGTATGCTGCGTCCTGATTACTAACGGGCTGTTGCTGCTGGTATGCCGCATCCTGATTACTAACGATCTGTTCCTGCTGGTATGCTGCGTCCTGATTACTAACGGGCTGTTCCTGCTGGTATGCTGCGTCCTGATTACTAACGGGTTGCAGCTGCTTATTCTTACCCGCTTAGGGCGCAGCATATAAGCTGGGCAGACTGAGAGAGAGGCTGTCGATTATTGTTTGAAGTAACAGTTTGGTGTTGATATTCTGTTCTGTTGGGTGTTTATATTACGGAACGGCGGATCTCTTCAGTTGTGACAAGTGAGTCCCTTGTATTAGTTTGGAAGTGTCAGTTACGATCGGCTGTTGATGAAGGCTGAGTAATGTGTATGTATACTAAGCTATCTGTGTTGCATGCCACAGTTAAGAGCATGTGATATTATGATTAGCTGTTAATGAAAGCTGAGTAATAATAGTGAGGTTACAACCAGCTGTTGATGAAGGCTGAGTAACAAGTGTAAGCTGTATACATATTCTATTGTGCACTCACTAGCAAGGCGTACCCTGCAACCTGATATTTCTGCAACCTGTAACAATAAACATCCAAGGATCCGCACTACATCTGCCTCAAACTGCCTCTCTCGCCTCATCGGCACACCCACACCGTTACAACCACTCTCTAGTTTGGCTATTGCTAGGATAGTGTTTAGGTTAGGTTATGCTAGTGTCTTGTAGATCTGAGTGATGATTGCGTTCAGCCGTGATCAATTAGTAAGATAGCTGTCTGTACATAAACGCTGGCCAAACTAGAGAGAGGTGTCAGGCATTGATTACTGTTGCTGTATGATATCTGTTAACTGTGTCTACTGCCGTCGTGTGTTTCCAGACTTTGCTATATGGACTCTACTACTTTGTGCTTTCGCCACTATACAGTATGCGATGTAAGTAGTGATTAGTTATAGTTGAAATTGTGTGCATATTACCAGGAAGAGTACTTCACACGTTCTGTGCCACAGTTAAGAGCACAGTAATCTAGATTTCCCTGAAGTTGTGCTATTCACTGATGTTATTCTTTGCCATATGTATGGTCAGTCTGGAACCACTTATTTAATTAAATCTGCAAACCTGTTATTCCTGTTTGGTCTCTTTCCTTCTCTCACACACCTACATCATGACAAACAGTGTACATTACAGTCAGATCTATAGCATGAACAGTAAATTTCACAATTTCTGTCAGGGTATGCAAAAGTATGAGCACAACTGTAGTTCTTTTGAAAGAGTTATTAGGAACTATTGGTCCCAGGCTTTTGTCTGTAATCAATAGCTCTCTTATACAGTCATATGCAAAGGTTGAGGCACCCCTGACAATTACCATGATTTTCATTTATAAATAATTGTGTGTTTGGATCAGCATTTTCATTTCCACTGTGAAGAACATAGTGAGGAAATGGAATACCACAGGCACAGTTCTTGTTAAGGCCAGAAGTGTCAGGCCAATAAAATATCAAGAGGAAAGGCGAAGGACAGTGAGAACGGTCTAATACAGCCCACTGACCACCTCCAAAGACCTACAACAGTGATATTCAACTCTGGACCTCGAAGCCAGATCCACTCCACATTTTCATTGCAACCCTCTAATCTGAGACTTATTTAGACCTAGGACACCTTGTGAGTCCAATTAATGTTGAGGTAGAACAGAAATCCAGCAGGCTCCGGACCCCGTAGGGTTAGAGTTAAAGAGACCCCCATACCTACAACATCATTTTGTCCAGATGGTGTCAATGTGCATCGTTAAACAATTCAGCAAACTTTGCACAAGTGGAAGCTGTATGGGAGAGTGATGCAGAGAAAGCATTTTCTGCACACACACCACAACAGTCACTTGAGGTATACAAACGCACATTTGGATAAGCCAGCTTTATTTTGTAAGAAGGTGCTGTGGACTGACGAAACAAAGGGGTGTTATGCATGTCGGTAAAAGAATGCACCGTTCCAAGACAAACACTTGCTACCCACAGTAAAATTTGGTGGAGGTTCCATCATGCTGTGGGGCTGTGTGGCCAGTGCCGGTATTGGGAATCTTGTTAAAGTTGAGGGTAGCATGGATTTCACTCAATATCACCAGATTCTTGAGAAAAATGTAGAGGAATCAGTCACAAAGTTGAAGTTATGCCGGGGCTGGATATTTCAACAAGACAACGACCCAAAACACTGTTCAAAATCTACTCAGGAAGGAACAAGTATAATGTTCTGGAATGGCCATCCCAGTCCCCAACAGGGCCGTGCAGAGACATTTTTGGGGGCAGGGGCTCAAGTGAAAAAAAGGGCACCCTACACACGCACACATGCACACACATGCATAGACACACACACACCCTTTCATAATGTCTGTTATTCCCGTTACCCAATGTTGCCACAACCATTTATAATCACACACTATGTTCTGAAGTTGGACCTAGGTTAGTCTCCTCTAAAACCCTATTCCTTAAAAAAGCACCAAAAGCATTCAGTGGTGTGTTGCATGAGTACCACCTGAGAATGTTTGTAGAGTACAATCTGTAACAGGTTTAGAGTACTATTCTAACGTATCTCTTTCACACTCACCTCCACATCCACACTACTGTCCCTCACATCCCTCCGACCATCACCTGTC
>JACXGM010023226.1:0-16355 GCA_016801145.1 Umbra pygmaea
AGAGTTTAATCTACCAGTTAGCTCCGCCATAGGTGCTTAGCGAAAAACCACTGGTGATAGGTCGTAGTTATATCCAATTGCGTACAGTGAGATTTTCAAATGCATACTTGGTGCCGCCCCTCGAGCTGGGTCATTTTCATTACTAGATCCCAGACCCATATCTCCTCCGGATTTGGGTCTGGATTTTTCCAGGCTACAACTCCAGTACATTTATGCTGTGTTCCCGTAATTGTCATCAAATAAGTTGTTGTGTTGATGTAGCAGCCAATCCTACAACCTCCGACCTATGACACATTAAGACTTGACCTTCGAACCCAGATGGAGCAGCTTATTGTTTTTTGCAGTCGACACCAGTCTAGGTTAGCTAGCTAATGTGGTTAACTTATGTGTTCATTCATGCCTATTGTGTGATATTGGGATGTACAATGAAAACATATGTGACAGAATATTGCTATTTCATATATAACTCCAGACCCGCCTGATGATGCATTGGGACTATTAGCTACTGACTAGTTTCCAACACATCTAATTTATATCCACCTCCAGTACATGTTCACTGTGTTTCCTATTTGACATTGGTTATGTTGTTATCATGTCCGTTATGTAATGAATTAGTTAAGCGTAATATAATGAATTAGCTGTCTGTCATTCTCGTTTGTTGGAGCGCTAGCTGAATTGTAATTGTGCTCGTGCATATTGTGTGAATTCATTTTCAAATGTATCTGTGACAGATTATTGTTCAATTCTCTACATACTGAAGCAAGATAGGGCATTTAGCTCCCAAACTGTTTTGTGACCAGTTGTAAATGTTACTAGCTACAGTGAATACTGGCTATCTAAGCCATGGGCTGCATTCAATGTCCCTGGAAGTGACTCGCTAGGGGGCGGGCACTAAGTTTGCATTGAATTCTGGACCTTGTTGTAGTTCAAGTGCAGACTGATACAGAAGCACCCAAGTGGATGGTGAAATGTACTCTCGGTTGTCCTCGGATGCATTGGCAGGTCCTGCGTTGTATAGGAAATCATCTATGGTAATGTTTGTAAATACTATATTTTAAAACTAATTTACTTTGTTATTTCCCTTTAATCTTTTTGTTCATATCTGTAAACAGACACTTCATTAGATATATTTGGTGTCCCCCATTATTGATAGTATTATATTGTGATTTCTGATACTACTGGATTTCCAGATTCTCCTTTTCTTTTAAAAGGTGATGCAGTTCCTCACTGTAAGACTCCTTTCTTTTTTACTTGCTGCATATATGAATTTTACCCAATTTCCCACTTCACGGTACATGATTGACCTACTTGTTTTCTATTTCTGTGCTTGACTGGTCATCAAGTAGGCTCCACACTACCCACATTACAGACAGTCATTACTTATATTATCAGATAATGGCTGTTAATACCTTGTGTTTTTTATTTAGTGTTCTTTCCATTTCTTTTGTTTATTACTCTGTCAGTCTTACCATAAGTTTTGTTTATTACTCTGTCTTTCCATTTGTTTTGTTTATTATTCTGTCAGTCTTTCCATTTGTTTTGTTTATTACTCTGTCAGTCGTTCCATTTGTTTTGTTTATTACTCTGTCAGTCTTTATATTTGATATCGGAAACCTTTAAGGCCTACAGTATTAATCTAACAATTAAGCATTGTCAACAAGCTTAGTCGGGTCTAAACAGAGTTGGACAGTGACTCAGTGGTGGCTGTGTATGCCACCTTGATGGATTTGAATAGAAATAACCAAGATGTGCTTTGAGTGAAGATTTTTATGTTTAATTCATGGATTTTTCAAAATGATTGTATGAAACTTGTAGGACTTTTCAGGGGCTCAAAATAATTGAAGAAATGAACATAATCATGAATGAAATTGTAAGTTTTAAAACTTGGTTGCTTTGCAGTCAATGTCTGCCTTAAGTCTGGAAGCCATAAACATCACCAGATGCTAGGTTTCTTCCCTGGTGATGCTCTGCCAGCCCTTTAACGCAACTGTCTTTACTTCCTGGGGTGTTTTTCCGTCAGCAAGTGAAATCCATGCTCAATTGGATTCAGGTCATAAGATTGACTTTGCCGATGCAGAACATTCCACTACATCTCCTTGTAAAAGTTTGTTTTCTTTTGCAGGATGTATTGGGTCTTTGTCCATCTGCACTGTGATGCTCATATCTGCATCTGAGCACATATCTATGGACTTGACTGTATGTATGCATGTTCAATTGTTTGTTAATGTTGTGCCTATATATTTATCCTCTTTCTTTCTAGCTCACCCGTAACGGTACAGTGTCGTGTGCCCAGGCTGATCTGTTGTGCCTGTATATTTATCCTCTTTCTTTCTAGCTGACCCGTAACGGTACAGTGTCGTGTGCCCAGGCTGATCTGTTGTGCCTGTATATTTATCCCCTTTCTTTCTAGCTGACCCCTAACGGTACAGTGTCGTGTGCCCAGGCTGATCTGTTGTGCCTATATATTTATCCCCTTTCTTTCTAGCTGACCCGTAACGGTACGGTGTCGTGTGCCCAGGCTGATCTGCTGACCCTTGAGGACGTGTCGGAGGATGACTTGGATGTGGAGGGGGTGGAGGTAGATGAGTGCTTCTTCCTGCAGCCGCTGCCCACAAAGCGGCGTCGGGCCCTGCTCCGGGCCTCTGGCATTGCCCGTATAGACACCAGGGAGAAGGCCGAGCTCCGGACAATCAGGCTGTCCCGGGAGGAGTGTGGCTGTGATTGCCGATTCTACTGCGACCCCCGCCACTGTGGCTGCAGCCAAGCTGGGATCAAGTGCCAGGTGAGTGAGTCTTTGACGAACATGTTAGGACTAAAGGTTATGAGTTCACACCACAAACATGTTAGGACTAAAGTTTATGAGTTCACACCACGAACATGTTACGACTGAAGGTTATGAATTCACACTCAGTTTGTTCACAATTCAATTCTAGTAAAAATTCCCTGTCGTAGGTCAGTTAGGATCATCACTTTGTTTAAAGAATGTGAAATGTCAGAATAATATCTGAGAAAAGTTGTAATTTAATCTTTATTTAACCAGGCGGGCACGTTGAGAACAATTTCTAATTTGAAACAGCGACCTGGCTAAGATAAAGCGAGGATGATGCAAGATGATTCAAAGTTACACATGAATTACACAAACTACATATGAATTACACAAGAATTACACAAATTACACAAGAATTACACAGGGGAATATAAATACATACAAAAAAACACAAGTTGCGGAACTTCAGAGTAAACGATGTAGGTATATGTACAATTAGTGCAACAGATTCTAAATTAGAGAGATAGAATCCAGTTGGTTTGTAAAGTGGCAAGGCAAATACAATGGAGTAATTACCGTAACACTTGAGCATAACTGTGCAAGAAGATATTGTGCAAATGACAGAGAACAAATACAATCCTGTGCAGGTCAGTGCATGCAAAGGCACCATGGGACAAAACAAGGCACTAGATCAAATGGGTAGAGGTAGTGTGTGTTTGGGGGGGTCAGCATGTGTAGTAATCAGACAGAAGATCTGATACTCGTGATTTAAAGAAGGTGAGGGAGATGGTGTTCACGAGGTTCAGAGTTTTTTGTTATGAACTGGATGGAGTTTCGGCCAAAGGAGGTATGGGTTTTTGGGGTGATGTAGCTGCTTGTTTGCAGGCTATGGGTGGGTAAGAAAATGGTGAGAAGAGTTTAGGTACAGAGGGGTTTTGTATAGAAGTGATTTGTAGATGAGGTGATACCAGTGGGCCAGAAATTGAATGTGTATTGAGGACCAGCCCACTAGTGCATATAGGTGTGGGTGTTAATGGGTAAGGCAATGGTGAGAAGAGAGTTTAGGTACAGAGGGGTTTTGTGTAGAATGGACTTATATATGCAGTGATACCCAGGGACATGCGTCAAGTGTGTAGTGAAGGCCAGCCCTCTAGTGCATATAGGTCACAGTGGTGGGTGTTAAATGGAGCATTGGTGACAAACCAGATGACACTGTGATAGACTACGTTTAGTTTCTCAGGAGGGAGGTAGAGGCAGTTCTATAAATAACATAACAGAAATCTAGGATTGGTAGGATGGTCATTTTTACCAGGGTGTGTTTGGCAGCGGAGGTGAAGGACGCCTTGTTGCGAAAAAGGAAGCCAATTCTTGATTTAATTTTGGATTGGAGATGGTTAATATAGGGCTGAAATGAAAGTGAAAATCTAACCAGACACCTACGTATTTGTAGGAGTCCACATATTCTATTTTAGACCCATTCAGAGTGGAGATGCTAGTCAGGTTGGTCGGGTACATGTAGTGTGTGGTTGAACAGCATGCATTTAGTTTTGCTGGATTTTAGGAGCAGCTGAATTCCACAGAAGGTGTGTTGAATGGCATCGAAGCTCTTTTGGAGGTTAGTTAGCACAGAGTCTATTGTAGGGCCAGATGTTTATAGAATGGTGTCATCTGCATAGAGGTGGATCAGAGAGTCACCAGCAACATGGGCAACATCATTGATATACACAGAGAATAGTGTCGGCCCAAGAATCGAACCCTGTGGCACCCCCATACAGACACCCATAGATCCAGACAACAAACACTCTGATTTAACGTGTTGAACCCTGTCAGAGAAGTAGTTGGTGAAACATTTGAGGCAGTTATTCGAAAACCCGAGGCTACTAAGTCTGCCAATAAGGATGCGATGATTGAGCGAATCAAAAGCCTTGGCCATGTTTATAGACACTGCTGCACAGTAATGATTTATGTCAGCTTTTATTTTTTTATCACATTCCTAGTGGGTCAGATGTTGACATACTCAATTTTTAATTGGTAGCATTGCTCTTTAAATTGTTTAACTTGGGTCAAACGTTTCAGGTAGACTTTGACATCCTAACAATAGGTTGGGTGGATTTTGGCCCATTCCTCCTGGCAGTGCTGGTGTAACTGAGTCAGGTTTCTAGGCCTTCTTGCTCACACATACTTTTTCATTCCACACATATTCTATAGGATTGAGGTCAGGGCATTATGATGGCCACTCCAATACCTTGACGTTGTTGTCCTTAAGCCATTTTGAAACTTTCAAAGTATCCTTGTGGATATTGTCCAATATGGAATACCCATTTGTGACCAAGGTTTAACTTCCTGACTGATGTCTTGAGATTTTACGTCAATATATCCACATACTTTTCCTTCCTCGTTATGCCATCTATTTTGTGATGTGCACCAATTCCTCTTTCAGTAAAACACCCCCACAACATAATGCTGCCCCCCCTGTGTTTGGGTTGGTGTTCTTTGGCTTGCATCCCCTTTTTACTTCAAACAGAATGATGGCCATTATGGCCAAACAGTAACATTTTTGTTTCATCAGACCAGAGGACATTCCTCCAAAAGGTACGATCTTTGTACACATGTGCCATTGCGAACCGTAGTCTTGCTTTTATATGATGATTTTTGGAGCAGTGGCTTCTTCCTTGCTTGGCAGCCTTTAAGGTTATGTTGATATAGGACAAGTTTTACTGTGGATATAGATACTTTTGTTCCTGTTGCTTCCTTTATCTTTTCAAGGTCCTTGCTGTTGTTCTGGGATTGATTAGCACTTTTTGCAATAATGTACATTAATCACAAGGAGACAGAACGCATTATCTTCCTGAACAGTAAGACGGCTGTGTGGTCCCATGGTGTTTATACTTGCATACTATTGTTTGTACTGATAAACATGGTATTCTTCAGGCATTTGGAAACTGCTTCCAATGATGAATCAGACTTGTGGAGGTCTACAATTGTTTTTCTGAAGTCATTGGCTGATTTCTTTTGATTTTCCTGAAGCAAAGAGGCAACTAAAGCCATGACATCATTTTCTGTAATTTTCCTAGCTGTATAACTTAGGGTACGTAAACGTCTGACCCACTGGAATAGTGATATAATGAATGAATACGTAGAATCATCCGTCTGTAAACAGAAATATTACACAAAGTAGATGTTCTAATTGACTTGCCAAAATTATAGTTTTTTAATATGACATTTGGTTGACAAAGTATTTTGAATGGCTTAAACCTAAGTGTATGTAAACTTCTGCCTTCAACTGTACATTATTAAAGCTAGATAAATGACAGAATACCTTACTAAATGCGGGCATACCGGTACATACTTTGTACAGATATTTGGGGGACATTTTTATAAAAATGTTTACTAACAGAACAGTTGGAAGCAGATGCTACGGAGACAAGCCTGTTGAGGGAAAATGCTAGGAAGGGCAAAGACAGTTTCCTGAGGCTGGGGACATCCGTGCACCTAACTCGGCTACAGCATATATATATTTTCTTACTGTAATTCCACAGGTGGACCGGATGTCTTTCCCCTGTGGCTGCTCTCGGGACGGCTGCGGCAACTCAGCGGGCCGCATCGAGTTCAACCCTCTTCGCGTGCGAACACATTACCTGCACACCATCATGAAGCTAGACCTGGAGAAACGGAAGCTGCTGGGACACAGGGCTGGGGTCGGCGAACAGTACGACGAGTCGGCCCTCCTCTCCTGTCCCTCTTCCGCCAGGCCTCCCTCCCCGGACCTCCACCCCATCACGGGGGCCCGGAACCTGGGGCTAGAAGCTGAGGAGCGAGAGGTCCAGATGGTCCTGGAGGCCCAGGACCTCCTGACTGAGCAGGCGTGTCTGGAGCGGGAGAACGAGACAGCGGTGCTCCATCTGCAGAGTGCCGAAGAGCAAGAGAGGATACGGGAGGAGGAGGAGGAGGGAGGAGGTCAGCGGGGCAGGGGAGTGGCCGTCGGGGAGCAGGATTTGTGCCTCCTGCCTGGAGCTCTGCAGGGGGAGCTCTCTGGGGCGGTGGGCGTCGGGGTGGCCGGAGTTCCGGTCTCTCTCCTCGAGGGTACGTTCCCCACTGGGACCACCACCCTGCTCTGCATCGCTGAGAACCAGGGAGGGGACAACCCCCGCTGTGGCCTCAAACACCCAGACTCCTCCCTGCTCTACTACCAGTACAGCTCCGTGGAGAAAGGGGCCTTCGAGGGTCATCTCTCAGAGGAGAAGGAGGCGTGTGAGGAGAAAGAACCCAGGGGAACAGAGGAGCCGGAGTGGAACGAGCTGGGATGTCGTCCCAGTGGGCAGGATGAGGGCCGGTGCTCTCCTCCGGCGACACTATGTTCGGAGACCGGCGCCGGAGGTAAGGAGCTACCGTTCGGCACCTCGGAAGGTCAGTGTCAGGAAGAGGCCCGTCTGAGCACAGACGGAGCGACGTACCCAACGCTACCCGCCGGGGTTTAGCACAAGCTCTTTCGCAGATGTTTTGCACAAAAGCTTCGTTGAATTAAGACTTCACTACATCGATAGGCCGTTCTGTTATCATCAATGACTTGTGATGTTACGGATTAGAATTCATAATAGTAACCCTAATTACTCAAAGAATATATACTTGGAAATAATTAGCATGTCCGTTGAAATAAAGCGGAGCAGGGGAAATAATCCTGACAGCATACACAGATGTTTCCCCTACAGTAGCACTGTCACTTCGGTTTTTAGTAGAATGCTGTTATTCCAGTCGTGTGGAGGACCTGGAACGTGGCCAAAATGGGTCCCGTTTCCCACGAATGCACTCTCCTAAGGGAATGTGAAGCTCTTTGGAATGAAGCCTCGTCGGCCTTAATGAAAGAAATGACGCTAGAATCACGCGTGTTTGCGTGGGGAAGTGTAATTTGGTATTTGAGAACTAGTGTTGTGGTTCCTGACACCACAAAGAGAGGTTGTGACGGGGCGAGTGTTGACGTCAGCACCAGGGAGCATTTTAGAGTCACTCAGTGGATTCAAGCAGCTTGATTTAAAGGTGGGGTTTATGTGAGCCCTGCTGTATACTGTTGAATGATGCAATGAAGGCCAGTTGTGTTCAGAACGTGTGGCTAGGTAGGGAGTATTGTATACTTCATGCTGATCTGATACACTCGTCAGCTGTAAACTCTGAAGCCAAATTTGGGCCACCAGTAGTATCACCCCCCCCCTCCCTCCCCAACTAAGAATAAACCTAACAAACAATCCTGGAAATACTTGTTTTTGCTGTACTGTATGAGTGCTTGCAATGGGGAACCGTTACCGTAGGTACAGGTTGGAGATGCCATTTGCTGCTTTTAAGCAAAATAGTCAAATGTGTGAAGATCAGAAAGTTTGCACTGGCTTTTCCATCCCCAGGTCTACCTTCTTTTTTTATTTATTAAAAGACAAGTTTACCTGTAATAGTGACCATTACAATATTAGAAAGAAATGTTACAGTTCTTTTAGCGATGTGTCTTCGTAACATTGGGATGCTGTTGAACATACATCTTTGTGATCTCTGTTTTACGAATGAGCGTGTTTGTTTTCAGTTAGCATGTCATATCATTGTACAGACGTTTGGTGTCCAGTTGAAGTGGACAATGTTACATCTTAACCTCATATAATGAGTCAATTAGAGACTGCTCTAGGATTCTCTTTGAAACCAATATTTTGCATCATAGAATGTCAGATGAAAATATATATAATTTAAAGAGATAAAAGAAATAGAAAACCTAAGGTGTTTGAAGTATTAATGCAGAAATACAGAAAAAATTGTGATGTTGCTAAATTATGTAAAGAGGATATGACAACCTGAATTGTGTTGGTTATTTTGTGTGTGTGTGTGTGTGTGTGTGTGCACATTTGCACGTTAATTGAGTGTTTTTGTGTGTTTGCGTGAATGTGTTTTGGGATGATTTCAGTGTGCTTAGTTCATTATTTCCTAAAGGTGCTGTTGTTATACTGTAGGTTTACAGTTTTTTATTTCTCCTGCCATTACAATAAATATAATTTCAAGTTTTTAATGTATCTTAATGTATGATTGAATGATGGACATCTGTGATCTGAAACCCACAGAAATTGTCCAACAGTGGTCAGATATTTTTATGTTGAGGGAAGCATTACATTGAGCTCTCAGACGGAACGGTGCAATGGCTCGTTCACTGTCTGCGAAGGATAACAACCATCTATGAATGACAAATTGTTTATGCTGTTCGTATATGTATACGAAACCCTATAACACCTTTTTGTCTTTTAAATGTGTTCTTATGCTGTCTGTGTCTCTTGACATCTGTAAAGTTGTGTGCTGACTCATCATGCACAATCATCATTCTCCGGTGTTACATGTCTTAGTGACTGTCTTTTAACCTTTTAACTGTCTCTTCTTTAAAACATGTCAAAATAATATCACCTTAACATAATACTACTAAAAACTCTGAATGTTTAAAATATGGCAGTGATTAAATTCCATGATTTAAAATGTTTTTGTAATTTTTATGATACTAATGTTCACTTGTTAAATGCCTAGTTGACCACATTTTTTATTTTAGCTTCATATCATTTTTACATTTTAGCTATTTATTTACATATTGGTTTGTTTTGATATTTAACCTTCACAAAAGTAATAACTTTTTTTTAAACTTTTTTTGATCCCATATTTTTTTATTGTAATTCTGAGTTTCTGTCCAGTACTCTGACTGCACCAAGTTTAAGAGCTACAACAGTGAAATCCAGTATCACTATGGGTTACCATTTATGTAAATTGATACAGGATGGCTGGGCCAGTTGACCAATCACGTTGAAGTGAAAATTACATTTTTTTATCTGTTTCTAAATTCACTCTCAATACATGCTCTCTGCAGAAGCTTGTGTCCTCAAAGCCGGAGAATGATGTAAACCATTATGGGCCTAACTCATATAGGATGAGATTCTGTGCATGAATTGTCTATTTGTCTTTTTGCCTTGATTTCTTTTCTAATACAATAGTACTTAAGAGTTGCACCAAAGCAGTGGTTTCAAACCTGATTCGTTGCTTTCATCATCCACCAGTATCTACAAGAATGAATAGGAGACACCTCCAATTCATTCTAAAGACCTGTGGTTGTTCTCATAATTCAGTAGATGTATTTTACACCATTACACTACACATTCCAGCCTTTAAGTAATTGATGAGTGAAACTTCGTAGCTACCTATTTTCCAGTATTTCTATTTTAATTCCTATGAATGGATTTGGTTTGGGACCACTGCAATAAATGAGCTTCAACTCGGTGTGTGCGTGCGTGCGTGCGTACGTGCGTACGTGCGTATGTGAGTGAGCAAAGGTATACTGAGAAGATTGACAGGTTTGGTTGTGCTGTGAGAATTAATCATAAGCTAACTGTTGCCTAATGTGGACAAAATGTTTTATACAAAAAATGCAAATTACATTAAAAATAAAAGTAACATGACTGGTTTTGTTTCATCATGTATGAATTTCTCTACAACTGTAATTGTAGCATTAAACTATGGTAATAAGTGCAATTATAGATATTTATTTGTGAATATCTCAATTATCTTTTGATTGCTGAACTAAGAGGAAGGGAAATGGGCAAAAACCCTGTGCTAATTCGGCACTATACTGACATCTAGTGTGAAAACCAAGCACTTGCAGTACAACTAATACATATTGTCATTATGTTTTCTGACCACTAGAGGGCAGGATTAATTTATTATTCCAACTTTCAAGAACTGTAGCGAACTAATTTCTGGAGTTTATAAACGTTAAAGTACTCTGGGTTCAACTGTTTTTGGGAAATTCCTAATTAAAACTTAAATTACCAGATAATGGGAGTTCATAACTTACAAGTTACCGTAATTAAAATTATTTTACTCTTAGTTTAATTGATCCCTGATTAGTTATGTACTCACTTTACCTGGTCCTTTTAGTCTTATTTAGGAACTTCCCAAAACTTGTGATTGTTAACTCAACCCAGACATTTTTTACATTTCTGCTAATATCTAACCATGTCAAAGGCTGTCCATTACAGTACATTTGCATATAACATTTTGTTTTAAAGAGAAACTATGTTTTTTTCATATCCTCCTCTTTGTAACTATGTCCTGTGTTAATCAGCAGCATGTACTTTTTTACACCGTAAAGCATTGTGTCATAACACACCTTGCATCTTACCACCCTTTATACAACTAATGTAAAGGCAAAAATCAGTTAGTCTTTCTAATACGTGAACAAACAAGTACTTCTACTCTTTTTACACTTCAGTCCTTTTAAATGTTTACGCCATTCATTTTGCCTGGGGAACAGATCACATTTTCCCTTTTCACTTCAAGGACAGGAAGGCAGTTGCTGGGCAGGGTGACGCAGAGTCTCTCCTGTTCCCCATGAATGTTGCTGGGTACAAGTGATTTCCTCTCCGCTAAAGCTAGCAGCCGAAAACTGGTCTAGTCAGCAGGCTATGAGTGCCAGGCCTGTGAAAATATGCTTCCTTTTGAGGTATGGCAATGTCATATCAACAACCAGGATTTGCTCTCTCGCCAGATCCATCTTTCATGGGAGATTCACACCATATCCATCCCTTCACTGAAATTCAGACTTTAAATCGTGAGGTTGCCGTTTCAATCCCTGAGTGGGCCAAGTGACTAAACTTAAAAAATGTCAAAAGTACTCCTTGAATAAAGGTTTAAAAGAATGAGAGGATCATTTTCTAATAGCTGTTGCCTTGAAACTCCAACCACACTACTCTTCACCATCTATATCCTTGAGCCTCCAGATGGGGCTGTCCAGTTAGCGCACCAGCTCAGGTTGTGGGGGTCGTTATTGCCTCCACATGGCCAATGCAGTGCCAGACGTTCAGTCAGAAAGAACAGTGCGTTTGAGGCCTCGACCAATCAGATGTACTGAGGAATGTTGGCCTAGCGCATACACGGGTGTACAATAGTGGCAGAGGTCCGTAGCTCGGACTGCACTGTATCACGTTAACACTTTCCTACAAGTGCATTGTGAACCCTTTCCAATGGGCGGAAGAGTTCAACATGGTCTGATAGCATCAGGTGTGATGACAGAGGAGATCCCAGGGTAATGGCTGGGAAAGCGCTTTGTAGTTGGGGAAATTACCCACCAGTCATTACCACTATCATTATGAACCGGATGGTCTTATTCCTGGATGCTGATTGGCTGATAGCTGTGTATATGTGACTGTATACAACAGGTACTTTTTACTGCTCCAATTGTGTCGGTAAACAGGTTATTAGAGCAATAAGGCATCTTGGGGTGCCTAAGAACAGCCCTTTGTTATATTATATTGGCTATATAACACATACCATTGTGCAGTATTGCTTAATTATGTCACCATCATGATATCACAATACTTTGAGAATTAACACTGTGACCACACTTACACTGAAAAGCTAAGGTCCCCCCTCTGGCTACACTACTGCCCCCGTATTATAGCTGAGGGAGCATGAGTATTTCAGGGGTGCCACACCACACTGTTCCAGCCCACCAATGAGCAATCTGGCCCTCAGGCCTGGAAAGAATGTGGCCACCCCGTTTTGAATGATGCCAGTGCTGGGACATCATCAAGGCTTCACTGAAAACATTCCGACCTAAATGGAACTATTCATAAATGCTCCTTGTGGCTTATTTCCCCACTTGCTGCTTTCACAAGCTGGGGCAACTCTGAGTTATACATCCAGGACCAGACCCAGGACTATTGAGTTAGGCTTCCAGTAGTTCGTTTGAGAGCAGACATGCCTAACAAAAGCTCATTAAGAATGAAAGACAATCAGGCAATGTGATTCAGAAAATATGGGGATGATGTATGACGTGGGGAATCTGATTAGTGTGGAGCTACACCCCAGGCATTAAAGGGCCTTCAGTCATTTTGAAAGGTTACAAGTCGATGGTTTTCATATCACACTCATTTATATGCCAGACATGCTCAAGAACAATGATGGACCACAGTGAGCAAAGAGCAACATGGACTACAATAGCTAAAATAAAGAAATTACTGTACAGAAACATGCTGTATACAGCGAATACAGGGACATCCCCTAGAGAAACTAGAAGTTCCTTGCTCAACACAGCGACATTAGGCACAGTCAGGAATCGAACCGGCAACCTTACGACTTACATGTCCCTAACCACCTAGCCATCTGAAGCCCATGTATTATAATACAGATTTTGCTAAAATAACAAAATACAAGAAGTATCTAATCAAAGACCATTTATACATATTCATCATACAGTCAATATTCAGTAATATTGTGTCATAGCACTCCCCTAATGTAAGAACCGATTCTCCACAGCGAAGGACTTACGTTGATCAATAACACAAAACTATTCATGACCTTGCTGACAAGGTTAAAGATAATAAGGGAATTCTTTCCCTTCACCTACACTGAAACACACGTTTGTTTGATTTCATTATTTTGTTACCCTCCCTTCCTGTTGTAACACGGTTCGGGAAACTGGGAATGGAATCAAATGAACTATGAACTTTGACCTTCGGCCTGCCTCTGACCTGGCGAGAGTTATTCAACCTCCCTTTGCTTATCTAGAGTCACAGCCCCTTTTTCATTAGGGTGGAAGAACTGTCTGTGTGAGATGAGTTCAGTTCAATACATCATTTATTATGAATTGACTTCAGTTCCACCCATAACTCATTATGAGATGACTTCATTTCCATCCATGATTAATTTTAAGTGGACTTCAGTGTCAATGATAACTCTTCATATGAGTCTATTTCAGTATATTTCATCTATAACTGTTCATATCAGACTACTTCAGTTCCCTTCACAAATCTTCTGTGACAGTGGTCTGCTGCTATGTGGGTCTAATGGAGTTTAAACTAGATTATTCCAATGATGTCATCGACTCAGGGGTAAGGCCTAACTCATTCAGAGAAATGAAATAAATAAAAACATTAAACCGTTGCCAGGCTAAACCCTTATAGCGCGATTAACAGTGAAAAACTGTTAGCCATACGTTCTCTTTTTTTCTCTGTGTCTCTATGGAGAATGTTTCCGACTTCCTTAACTACAGGATGCAGTTCCCACCTCAGTCTTTCTGCAACATAACATTCACAGTATTTAAAAAATTGCTTAAACAGCAATTTCCCTGAATGTTTTACTCATTTCTTTAATCACACAAATTGTTAGTCCAAGGTTTTTGTTTTCTATTACCGTTAGGTGTTGTTCTCCAATGTAACCCTCCTGGCTATTTAGTAAGCAGTTGGCTCGGTTCCCAGCTCTTCCTAGGAGTAGGATGTCTGCATGTTTGTAGGCTTACATAGATTATTTCAGGGAATAACCTCATCTGAATGCTTTCTATCTTACAGAAGACAAGTGACTTCATACTACAGATGTCGGGAGAGTGGATCTGGGAATGTGGCACTGAGCAGCACTGGGCAAAACTTTAGCTAATTTATCTTTGGTGTACAATTACTAGACAGAACACCTGACCGAATGAAAGACCAATTGATCTTTGGTGTAAAATTTACTTTCATGGTTTGGGGATATTCCCATGTATTCTTACTTGTGATTGGAAACCATTCAGATAGACAGCTCCTTGGTGCGAACAGTCATGTATCTGTCAGATGTATGTTCTGCCATAGGTGCTATTGATGGTGATGTATGGCTGGTAAAATCAGTATTCTAGTGTAGCATTATGTCATTACATTATAATTACAGAGGGACTACAGTCCTAGTAACCAATCATATTCACAATATAAAAACCACCCACACACTACCACGTTATTATCCATTGGAATTGTGTACTTATTCAGTTCACCGGTAGTTCTGAGTTTGGTTCATCTTGAAGAGAGGGAATCCAGCTCGGACTCAGTTTGGTCAGAAGGGTTATTCCCATATACGTTATGACTTCATGTGAAAAGCCTGACTAATTCCTTATCTCTGGGAGCTTAGTCAGCTGATCTGTCTGTCTGTTGGTTCAGGATGATATGAAGCTGCCTGTCTCAGGAAAACCAGGCTCTTCTTCCAGACTGTAACTGCCATAACTGTAGGCTTCTTTACACGTCCTGTTCCTGTTGCACTTTCCTCTCTTGGCCTGTAGTGGTCAGTAAAACTCACACTGCCTTTTTCTCACACAAACATAATTTGTCGCTTTCCGGAATATTTTGAATCCAGCTGTTATCTCCCACTTCCTCCAAAAGCATTTTATTTGGTGTTCCTGCCACTTGATATCGCTCCTGACCCGACACTAACCTTTGACCTGGAGGGTCAAGAGATCCTCTGGAAAGCACGAGGGAGCTGGTGGAGGACAGTGCTGGGAATGTCACAAGGGTATACATGACTACACATTTCCTTTCTGAATATCCTGTTTCCCATTCAATGAATCACCATTAGACTCAAGTCCCTCTTCAAGTTTAAGTTTTATTTGTTCTGAAAAGCATAACGATGTTTAAGAAACAACAAATAGCTTTCTTGTTGGTTTCCTCACAACTGCACAAAAACAATGTAAAATAGTATATACAATGTATATTTAAATACAAAAATATAATAAAGGGGGGTCTGCATGGCGTAGTGGGCTAAGTCGCTAAATTGTAGGACAGTCTACATCACGATGATCAGTTGTTCAAGCCTAACTATTGGTTCTCCGGTCGGGAGCATTAAGCGCACAGTATACTCAAGATTTCCGACCTGGTGCACGCCAAAGGTACGTCACGGGAGCGCCGTAACCATTTATGGCTACCGGCTACCGACTTTGTATGACGTAGATTTTTCTGGCACGCAGGGATTTCGAATGCGCGAGCTAAGGGCGCGCACCACCCTTTTTTTTTTTTGTGGCACGGGACAAAATAGAAACAGGAAGCATGGACGAGTTCGAGTGCACAGTAAACGATTCGTAATAACACAGTTATAATATACAGTTCATAATTAAACTTTAAAATGGTTCATAACAATACAGTTAATATAATCTTAGCGGAGCTTTTCGTGCATCCCTGTGGAGGTTGAGGGCATTGAACCTGAGTGGACAATGTTCAAAACCTCCATTGCTGAAGCTGCGGTGGGGAGCTGTGGTTTTAGGGTCTTGGGTGCCTCAAGGGGCGGTAACCCACGGACACCGTGGTGGACACCGGTGGTCAGGGAAGCCGTCCGACTGATATGTTATCCCGGAGGACTCCAGAAGCAGTTGCAGGGTACTGAAGGGCCCGAAGGGCTGCAGCCTCTGCCATGAAAGAGGCAAAGCAGCGGGTGTGGGAAAAGTTCGGAGAAGACACGGAGAAGGACTTTCGGTCGGCACCAAAGTGCTTCTGGAAAACCGTCCGCCACCTCAGAAGGGGGAAGTGGGGAAACATCCAAGCTGTATACAGTAAGGGTGGGACTCTGTTGACCTCAACTGAGGAGGTAACAGGTCGGTGGAAGGAGCACTTTGAGGAACTCCTGAATCCTACTTCTATGCCCTCTATATTAGAGGCAGAGCCAGAGGATGATGGGGGATTGTCGTCAATTTCCCTGGTGGAAGTCACTGAGGTAGTCAAACAACTCCACAGTGGCAAAGCCCCAGGGATTGATGAGATCCGTCCAGAAATGCTGAAAGCTCTGGGTGTGGAGG
>JACXGM010023228.1:5588-16417 GCA_016801145.1 Umbra pygmaea
GTACGCTGCTCCTACACTGCTCCTTCGCTGCTCCTTTGCTGCCCCTACACTGCTCCTACACTGCTCCTACACTGCCCCTACGCTGCTCCTTTGCTGCCCCTACACTGCCCCTACACTGCTCCTACTGTACGCTGCTCCTACACTGCTTTTACGCTGCTCCTTTGCTGCCCCTACACTGCCCCTATGCTGCTCCTTTGCTGCCCCTACGCTGCCCCTACACTGCTCCTACTGTACGCTGCTCCTACACAACCCCTACACTGCTCCTACTGTATGCTGCTCCTACGCTGTTCCTACCCTGCTCCTACGCTGCTCTTACACTGCTCTTACACTGCTCTTACACAGCCCTTACACTGCTCCTACACCCCAAAAGAAATAAAGCAACATATACTTAAAAAAGGGTATGCAAATCCATTAATGTGTGTGTTTGTTTTTCTAATGGACCCTGAGTCTGCAAATAAAAGTTGATTGATTAATTGATTGATTGATTGAAAATATTTTTTGCGTTAATTTTCCTAAAATTAACAAACTAATCAGTTGTACAGGGAGCATCATAATTCATTTGACTGTGACCATTTTTTCATTTTGGATCTGTACTCAAGCAGTTTGAAAGGATAAAAAGACAATGAGGTTGAACAGCAGATTGTCAGCTTTAATTTGTGGCTGTATTCAGAACTGACAGCAGCTTTTGTACATGGTTTGTACATGAGCATCACCAGGGAAGATACCCAGCGTCTGGTGATGTCGATGCATCACAGACTTCCAGCAGTCATTGCCATCAAAGTTTATGCAACCAAATACGAACAACTATTACTTTATTCTACATTCTGTTAAACTGTCCAATGTTTTTTGGTGCCAGAAAATTGGGGGACCATGTACAAAAGGTGGTGTCATTTCTGAACGGTTCATCCAGTATGTATGAATATACACTGAAATTAAAGCTGACAATCTCCACCTCGTTCTGATTGCATCCTTTCAAACTCAAAGTGCTATAGAGTACAGAACCAGAATAACTGAAAATGGTCACTGTCCAATTAATTATGGTGCTCATTGTATCTACTGTAATTTAGTTTCATCATTTTCCAAGGGATCCTTTTATGCAGTTTATGAGTAGAAGAACAGTGAGCACTTTTGTAATTGTTCAATTTCTGTTGATTTAATATTTTGCTTTTCGTTCTTCGACATGTGCTCATTTATAGAAATGTTTTCCGCCAGTTAACACAGCCTGTCTGCCCGGTCTCTGTTCTGTGCTCCACTATTCTGGTGAAAGATGCAAGCATAGTGGAGCAAACCAGGTCGCTGTTCAGGCTGCGCATTTTACTGTTTCCTACCGGGATGTCAACATGTGCCTTGCAAATCTGAACGATGAGCGCCATGTGGCCATAAACGCACACTGTGCTCCCCTCCCAAGAAAACTACCAACACACTACCACCAGGCATGGAATTTTGACCTTAAAGAGGAGCCCAATTTGACAGTGCACCAAGCCCATCATCCAGGGCAGTCAGTCTATCAAGCAAAATCACCAAGTAAATTGCTTTGAAAGTGAAACTCACTTTATTTACTGCATTCCCTCTCCTCCAACACATTAAAGGTCTCAACCTATGAGGTGAACGGAGATCAAACTGTATGAACAAAGGATGAATTAGACAGCACGACTATGAATGGTTTGCAGGAAAATAGGCTTCTTGATAACATTTAAGTTCTCTTTCTTTTCTAATTTGTAGTAAAATCATATTCACATGACATGTTCCATACTTGGTAAACTCTATGTTTTAGGCGACACCCTGACAAAGGCCTGTGAGCTGAAACATGTAAGTGTGTCATTCTTAGCAAATAATGCCTTTTGAGGTTGGTAACCTTGCCTAAAAAAATATATATTTTCATTGATTTTATCATTTCATCTGATGAAGGACATGTTCAACTATGTGAAAAATACATTGGGCCAGCTCAGGATGTTATGACATCAGAATTTTAATCAGATTTGTTGTCCTTTTTTAATGTGTACTATGCTACTTTAATAAACTTTTTGTACATTACGGGAGAGAGTGCAAAGTCAAATACTTTTCAATATACTTGTGTTCCCCAACATGCAGCGAGCACAATCCTGTTTTACTTCACGCCAAGCAGCACCGTTTTTTCTCTATTTTCTGTAGTTTCAAGGTTGTGTGTGCTTCAATTATACCTGTAATGCTGGATTCAGACCAGGCACGGCAAAAAAAATCACCATACGGCAACATAATGCAGACACACTTGTACACCGCAATCAACATCGTAATCAATCTTCTGCATCTACGAGATGGTGGGCAACATTGCATGCAAATGTCCTCTTCAAACCTCAGTTTCTGGTGCCGTACAGCAAAGCACTGCACAAGTTGGATAATTTCAACTCTTGTGACACACCCGTGCGCACCGCATTTTGCCGGATCCTGTAGATTTGCCAAAGCAGTGCACATTGCTTTTCTATTGAAATTAATGGACTTCCACCGCAATGCCACCAGTTTGCCGTGCTCGCCCAATTTGTCAGTTTTTTATTTGTTAAAAAAGTTTGAAATATCCAATATATTTCATTCCACTTTATGATTGTGTCCTACATGTTGTTGCTTCTTCCAAAAAAATTACAGTTTTATATCTTTTTGTTTGAAGCCTGAAATGTGGCAAAAATGTTCAAGTGGGCCGAATACTTTCGCAAGGCACTGTATTTTGGGGTCTCTGTACAAGGTCCCCCTTGCGTGTTGGTGACCACATTTCTGCTGATGCTGATTATGTTTTTTGCTTGACAAATCCCACTGTCTCTCTCAAGAGTGCATGCCATTATCCCTGCCTAAGTGTAACAAATGATGATAAATATACACATACTTTACACAGATAAACGACGTGTACTTAATATTGTTGGTCGTGCACCTTTCAGCTTCTCCACCTGGCAAAGCCAGAAGAGGTCTGCCCACCCCTTGAATCCAATACTTATCTAGGTTTCTTCCTAGTTTCCACCTACTAGGGAGTTTTCCCTAGCCACTGTGCTTAAAAAAAACAGATTTACCCCTTTTGCCGATAAAACAGCAGCCCCATTTGCAACAAACTACGATGCACTGTGTTATGACTCCTTTCTATAGGAACGTGCATTCACTTTTTCAGCAGTTTGAGCTACAGTAGCTCATCTCTTGGATCGGATCACACGGGCCAGCCTTCGCTCCCCATGTGCTTTAATGAGCCTTGGCCGCCCATGACCCTGTCACAGATTAACCGCTTTTTCTTGTTTGGACCACTTTTGATAGGTACACAGCAAAATTACCAGTGTTAAATCAACTCTGAGAGTGTTAAATTAACACTCTCAGTGTTTATATACTTCCCATTGGCGCTATATAAACACTGAGAGTGTTAATTTAACACTCTCAGAGTTGATTTAACACAGGTGATTTTGCTGTGTACTGACCACTGCAGACTGGGAACACCCCACAAGATGCAGTTTGGGAGATGCTTTGACCCAGTTGTCTAGCAATCAAAATTTGGCCCTTGTCAAAGTTGCTTAAATCCTTATGCTTATGATTAAAGTTAATGCTGGTTCGGATAAAAAGGTGTCAGAACACAGTGCATCTCAGTTTGTTCCGTATGGGGCTACTGTTTTGTTGACAAAAGGGGGACCTACACAATAATAGGTAGGTGGTCAATGTCATGGCTGATTGGTGTATATCAGGCTGTTCTCATGGTGTATTTAAGATCATATAAAACAAAATATTAATACACATGTATACATTTACGGAGTCCGGGAAACGTAAAGCCTTGTTCGGTTTTGAAACGTAAAAAAGTCAGTTTACCTTAACCTTACCCTAACCTTAACCTCACCTTACCCTAACTTTTACCTCACTAACCTAGCATATTATGCCTGACCTAAACGTTCCCCAATCAATTTTCAAAAGGTTCCCCATGGCTTTAGAGCTCACGCACCCCAAAAACATCAGTGAGCCACCACCATGCTTCACAGTGGAGATTGTATTCTTTTCACTAATAGGCCTTGTTGACCCCTCCAAACATACCACTTATGTTTGTGACCATAAAGCTCTATTTTGTCTTGTCACTCCATTTTATTGTGTGCCAGAAGCTGTGAGGCGTGTCAAGGGGTTGTCGGGCATATTGTAACCAGGCTTTATTGTGGCACTGGCACAGTAAAGGCTTCTTGCTGGCAACCCGAACATGCAGCAAATTTTTTTCAAGTATCGTCGATTTGTGCTTCTTGAAACAACCATACCATCTTTTCCAGAGCAGTCTGTATGTCTCCCGAGGTTACCTGTAGGTTTTTCTTTGTATCCCGAACAATTCGTCAGGCAGTTTTGGCTGAAATCTTCCTTGGTCTACCTTTGATCCCCGAATCTTCCACTGATTGAACAGATCTGAAAATGGCTGTGCACCGACGCTCCCCATTCAACCTGATGGAGCTTGAGAGGTCCTGCAAAGACAAATGGGAGAAACTGCCCAAAAATTGTTGTGCCAAGCTTGTAGCATCATACTCAAAAAGACTTGAGGATGTATTGCTGCCAAAGGTGCTTCAACTAAGTATTGAGCAGAGGCTGTGTTATTTATTTGTTATAAATTTGCTAAGATTTCAAAAACACTTCTTTCACATTGTCATTATGGGGTATTGTTTGAGGGAAATTATTAATTTAATCTATTTAGGAATATCGGTGTAACCTAAAATGTGGAAAAAGTGAAGTACTGTGATTCTGTGAATATTTTCCAGATGCACTGTATGCAGGGGTGTCGGACTGGGGGTAAAACCAATACTGATTACCAGGACTCAAGGGGAGAGAGGGCCCTTAAAATGTCTGGAATATATTTAACTAGATTACCTGGATTGGACCCATCTGGACTGCCTACACAGTGCCCAGGATCTTGTGCTACGCCCCTGTATGTATATATCTATATCTGTAACATCGTGGGTGGTTGAATGGAGGCAGGATGCAGGAGTCTTCTGTTGAGATGTTATATTTTGAACAGTTAATATAATCATATCATAGCATACAAGAGGAACTGACAATGGTTACTTAAACAGATCTGCACAACGGTATAGGAGCCTTTCTACAATGACGCGGTGTTGGTGTAGACGCGTTGCCTACTAAAGAGTGTACGCCTGGCTCTATGCTCCTAATAATATTACCACGACCCATAACCTGGAGCAGACATTTAAATTGTAATAAAAGCGAAAACAACCATCAATCCTCCTCATTACCTGCTACAGCAGTTCTTCCGAACGACAGACAGGGAAACATTGACACTCAAGCAGATGATAACATACGTACACTTAATTGGAGACAGAGATAAGCTGGATGGTAATTGAAGTGGTTAACACAAGGACAGATTACAAAACAGACACACTAGTGCAATTAATCTAGTGCAATGAGAATATTGAAGGATAACTCCCGTGTTTTACCACCAGGTGGAAGCAGTCCACCCTCAGTTCATCCCTGGATATTGCAATATACCTACTGTACCTACCTGGAATTTATGCCAAGGCGTATAAAGGCGCATTACGCTTTCCTGGTCTAACACTTTTACTCACACTATGTTGTTTTTTCCTTGGCACAGGCTTTTTTGTTGAAACTGATATTTCGTGTATTTCAAGAAATGTAGCTATTATGTCCTGCATCAAGTCAATATTTTAGAGCGCTCATGAGTAGCGTAAGACAATTCTTTAGAGATAATCAAGTTTCGCCATCAGCTAATTTCAACAATTTCTATTATTACAACTATTGTTATAGTCATGACATGCTTTTGTTTATGGGTATAAATGAAAAATATTTTCATGCGCTAGAGTAAGTCGACAAATCCAATGCCATTCTTGCGCAGGCCTAGTATAGAGCAATCTTTCCTGGGACGTTCTGCCCAGAGCCATAAAGTGTTTTCTCTATCACTCTGGTTCTGCCTGCCTGTTAGAACTGAACGTGCGGCAGCCAGAAACCCCCCAACTCCCTCCCATTGGAAACAACCCCGTTTTCAGATCAAAACGTCTTCGAGTCTTTTCACGGTGGTGGTCACAAAAATCCCTTCGAAAAACGTGTGAAAAGGTATTGTTCTACATTTGTTATTACGAATGTAAATGCATGTTATTGTGAGCATAGAGGGGCAATAATAAATTTAAAGTCGCAATTATGAGAAATAGTCTGCTACTTTAGGCTCCTACATTCAACAACCAACCCTTAGACAATAAAAAACAATGATTATGAGTTTTGTTGTGTTAATCTGTGACATGTATTTCTGTTCATGGGTAATGATATAATCAGTAACATGTAAACCACAATAAATCCTGAATTACCATTAATAAGGTTTTATTATTTGTTTTGCTTCATAATCATTTCCTGGAGTTGGCTGGAGTTAAGGAATAGGCAATGGCACAAGTGATGGAGCAGGTGATTGAGCGTGTTTTTGCCTCTGGGGTGGCTGCTCGACTGAGGAGCCAGTGGGACCACGATGAAGGCATTGGTCAGAATGAAAAAGCGTTGAAGTTCTTGGGACAGGAGTTTGAGCATCTCAGAGCCCACTGTCTGAATAATGGACGCCTGTTTGAGGATGATACATTCCCAGCTCAGGTCTCATCCCTGGGATTTAAGGAGCTTGGACCACGATCTGCCAAGACACAGGGTGTCCAATGGATGCGTCCCACCGTGAGGGGAACAATCCTTTGCAGTTTTTTACAATGTATTTCTATTGCACAGAATGGTTTTATTCACAGTGATACCAGTCTCAACCAGAAACTCTCTTTGGTTGCAGGACTTCTGCTCTGACCCTCACTTTATTATAGATGGAGCCACTCGTACAGACGTCTGCCAGGGAGCTCTGGGTGAGGTCATCCTGCATAAAAATCTTCCCAACCCTTACTCTAATATAGAATTGGGTTTTGGGGCTGATGTGTTATGTGTGACGAAAGAGAGAAAACCTTAGAATTTTATGACAATCTACATTTAAAAAAAATATAGTTTTTTCTCAAAACATGATCCTCAACATTGTGTAATCTGGTGGTACTGTAGGTGTAATACAGGAGGTGTAATGTGGTTTATTTGACATGCCAGGTGACTGTTGGCTGCTGGCAGCGATTGCTTCGCTCACACTGAATGAGACGCTACTACACCGGGTGGTACCCCATGGGCAGAGCTTCCACCAACATTATGCTGGGATTTTCCACTTTCAGGTACCTGTCTATCTCTCAAGTTTGTGTGTTTCCTACATATTTACATTTTCAGCACCAGCTTAATTTCCACTGTGGCGAAAATCCCATTGTTTCAGTATCCTGTACACTGTAAACCCGAAAGTCAGCAGAACTCAAAAAAATTAAGGTAACTGATTACTTCAAAATTTTTGAGTTCATGAAATTAACAGTCACTGTGTCTTGTCATCATTTAACTGTTTTGACAACATTTCCAAACAAAATGTACAAAGTGAGACTGACAAATATTACATTGATTAAGGGAATGCAGTTTCAAGTCACTGTAAATCTTAAATGGGCAGTATTTTGTTTGTAAAGCTACACATATTTTTATACTGAATTTAAATGTTTAAGTTTCATGAACTCAAAAAGAAAATAATTGTTCCAGTGCACTTAAAATATTTGAAGGTATTGTAAGTATTCTGAACTCAAAAGAAAGTACTTCATGAACTCAAAAATGTTGAAGTAATCAGTAACCTTATTTTTTTGAGTCCTGCTTACTATTTGGGTTTACAGTGTAACTAAAGTCAATGTTAGACAACCACATTCACAAACCTTTACAATACACTGCCTCCTGTAACTGATCTGACCCACCACCTGGATTCCCATAACCCAGCACGATGTTTGAATGCATCTCCCCCACCAACCCCAATCTCACAGGCTGCCTGCAAGGCTGCTATATTTATGCCTGTATTTATAGGTGGCCGTTAACTGAGGACAGCAGGGTGGGGTGGCACTAGTACCGTGCTGTCAGATTCTTGAACGGGGGGATTGCCCACCAGCTCCCATTAACCACGCTACCACCCTGAGAGTATATACCACAAGCATGAGCAAAATATAAAGCACGCATTTTGTATCTCTCTCATTTCAATTCAGAATTGAAAATATACAAAAACAATTAAATTCTATTGATTGCTTTCCTATGATTAACAATTGTAAATTAAATTGGTGTTTCAAGTTGAATTCACCGTACAAAGAGGTAGAGGCAGGGAATTCACAACTAAATTCCCTTTGGTGTTGGATTAAACAGTGTGGGGGAAAAAAACTGAGCTGCGGTCATCTTGTTGCCAAGTGGTCTCAGCTTCCAGGCAACATGACAGGGTACACTGCAGCAAAACAGGAGAGTCTGCAGCAGAGCCTCTCCCAGTTATGCAGCTTGATGAACACACCCATTGTTGAATAACAGTTGTCTCTGCACTAGTATGATGTGTACAACATATTGTATTTTGCATGTCTTTTTTGGTGTATAGTTCTGGCAATTTGGGGAGTGGGTGGATGTGGTAGTGGATGACAGGCTGCCGGTGAAGGATGGTAAGCTGCTGTTCCTGCACTCAGCAGAGGGGGCAGAGTTCTGGAGCGCCCTCCTGGAGAAGGCCTATGCCAAGTAAGCAAAATGGATTTTCAGATAAACAGTGAGGAAAACAATATTTGATCCCCTGCTGATTTTGTACATTTGCTCACTGACAAAGAAATGATCAGTCTATAATTTTAATGGTAGGTTTATTTGAACAGTGAGAGACAGAGTAACAACAGAACAATCCAGAAAAAAGCATTTCAGAAAAGATATGAATTGATTTTCATTACAATGAGTGAAATAAGTAAAAACATTTCAAGTGAAACCCATTGTTGGCAGTCACAGAGGTCAGGCATTTCTTGTAGTTGGCCACCAGGTTTGCACACATCTCAGGAGGGATTTTGTCCCACTCCTCTTTGCAGATCATTTCCAAGTCATCAAGTTTTCGAGGCTGACGTTTGGCAATTTGAACCTTCAGCTCACTCCGCAGATTTCCTATGGAATTACGGTCTGGAGACTGGCTAGGCTGCTCCAGGACCTTAATGTGCTTCTTCTTGAGCAACTCCTTTGTTGCCTTGGCCATGTGTTTTGGGTCATTTTCATTCTGGAATACCCATCCACAACCAATTTTTCATGCCCTGGCTGAGGGAAGGAGGTTCTCTTCCAAGATTTGAGAGTACAGGGCCCTGTTTGTCGTCCCTTTGATGCGGTGACGTTGTCCTGTCCCCTTAGCTGAAAAACCCTCCCAAAGCATAATGTTTCCACCTCCATGTTTGATGGTGGGGATGGTGTTCTTGGGGTCATAGGTAGCATTCCTCCTCCAAAAACGGCGTGTTGAGTTGATGCCAAAGACCTTGATTTTGGTCTCATCTGACCACAACACTTTCACCCAGTTCTCCTCTGTATCATTCAAATGTTCATTGACAAACTTCAAACGGGCCTGTACATGTGCTTTCTTGAGCAGGTGGATCTTGCGGGCGCTGCAGGATTTCAGTCTTTCACGGCATAGTGTGTTACCAGTTGTTTTCTTGGTGACTATGGTCCAGCTGCCTTGAGATCATTGACAAGATCCCCCCATTCTGGGATGATTCCTCACCATTCTCATGATCATTGCAACGCCATAAGGTGAGATCTTGCATGGAGCCCCAGGCCGAGAGAGACTGACAGTTATTTGTGTTTCTTCCATTTGCGAATAATCGCACCAACTGTTGTCACCTCACCAAGCTGCTTGGCGATGGTCTTTTAGCCCATTTCAGCCTTGTGTAGGTGTACTATCTTGTCCCTGACATCCTTGGGTAGCTCTTTGATCTTGACCATGGTGGAGAGTTTGGAATTTGATTGATTGCTTGCTTCTGTGGAGAGGTGAATGAATGAATGAATGAATTGAATGAATGAATTAGTTTATTTAGACAATATTACTCAATCATTACAAAGAGCTGTCAAGGATTAAATACACAAAAAAGCCAATGGCTTATTTCCATTGTGGTCCTCACTGATCAAATGGTGTCATTTATACAGGTAACGAGCTGACATTAAAAGCACTTTGAGTGCTCCTAATCTCAGCTCGTTACCTGTATAAGAGGCACCTGGGAGCTAGAAATCTTGGTGATTGAGAGAGAATCAGATACTTATTTCACTCATTGTAATGCAAATCAATTAATAATTTGTTATGAAGCCTCTCTGTATGTGTGTTACAGACTTAACAGCTGTTACAAAGCCTCTCTGTATGTGTGTTACAGACTTAACAGCTGTTACAAGGCCTCTCTGTATGTGTGTTACAGAATTAATGGCTGTTACAAGGCTTCTCTGTATGTGTGTTACAGGCTTAACAGATGTTACGAGGCCTTTCTGTGTGTTACAGACTTACCCGCTATTACGAGGCTTCTCTGTATGTTTGTTATCATAGGCATAACCGCTGTTACAATGCGTCTTTGTATGTGTGTTAAAGGCATAAAGGCTGTTACGAGGCCTCTCTGTATGTGTGTTACAGGCTTAACAGCTGTTTTGAGGCCTCTCTGTATGTGTGTAACAGGCTTAATGGCTATTACGAGGCCTCTATGTATGTGTGTTATAGGCATAACCGCTGTTACGAAGCCTCTTTGTATGTGTGTAACAGGCTTGTTGTCTATTATGAGGCCTCTTTGTATGTGTGTTATAGGCATAACCGCTGTTACAAGGCCTCCTTGTATGTGTGCTACAAGCTTAAAGGCTGTTACGAGGCCTCTATGTATGTGTGTTACAGGCTTAACGGCTGTTATGAGGTCTCTCTGTATGTGTGTTATAGACTTAACGGCTGTTACGAGGCCTCTCTGTATGTGTGTTACAGGCTTAACTGCTGTTACGAC
>JACXGM010023229.1:0-16315 GCA_016801145.1 Umbra pygmaea
AATTCAGTCCTGTTAACCACCTCAGAATTCAGTCCTGTTAACCACCTCAGAATTCAGTCCTGTTAACCACCTCAGAATTCAGTCCTGTTAACCACCTCAGAATTCAGTCCTGTTAACCACCTCAGAATTCAGTCCTGTTAACCACTTCAGCATTCAGTCCTGTTAACCACCTCAGAATTCAGTACTGTTAACCATCTTTAGAATTCAGTCCTGTTAACCACCTCAGAATACAGTCCTGTTAACCACTTCAGAATTTCAGTCCTGTTAACCACCTCAGAATTCAGCCTTGATAACCTCATCAGCACCACATTGTTCTTCTGGTCTGTGTTTATTATGACAAAATGTCATTATCACTGTACTTCTTTTAATCTAGTTCAATTTCATGTGTTTCCCACCCATATTTTTTACCCCATCATTACTGTCTGTCATCTATTTTAGTATATACTGGTTGTTTCTCACACAGTCCCATATTCTATTCTCTGTGTTCTTTTTCTTTCTGTCTCATTATTTCCCTTTTTGTAAAGGTTTTGATATTTGTGCTGGAAATCCATCTTCCCCTCTTTCGTTTCATGCCAAGCTCCTCCCTGCCTTTGTTCCTCTTTTCACCTCCTCTGAACTCCATCTTCTTTGCCTTGCTCACACAAACTAGCTCTCTGTGTCCTATTCATCTCTAGCTCTCCCTGTCTTCAACATGCCCCATACTCTCTCTACATCTCCTACCTTCTAACTTCATCTTCCCCCCTCACTTACACCCCCTCCACTCTCTGTCTCTGCTCTGTGGTTCTTAATGAAAGCCATGTGGACGGCGGCAGGTTGTGGCCAGACAAAACGGCATACAGGGAGCTCGAGAGGACCAAGCAGCATGGTAACAGGCCTCCTTAGCCTCCCCATCATGCCATCTCAGCTCTCTTGAGATAACGACTACTTAATTAAAGACACATTTAGTGTCTGGTGCCAATGAGACTCTGAACACAGAGGAACAGAGGAAACAAGTAATGTTTGGCCAGACAACAAGTTTCGTTGAGGCTTGGTAAAGTTGGAGACTGATTTCTATACACTGTTTAGGGATTTCTGGGAATTTGACAGTAACCTAAAGCTGGCTCGTGGGTGTATTTATGTTAGAGTACACTTGAAGTAATTGGACTATGCTGTAAAATCATTTTACTGTATGATACTTGAAGAATGTTAATGTGGCAATCTCAGAAATTCTCCTGAAATACGTTCTCAAGGAACTCATTTGAAAACATGAATTTATGTTATATGGCAACATACTTAATTTGTTTTAGCTGTACATTTTACTATTAAGCTATTATTTCTTCTATTATGTTGCACCTGACATTCCAGAAGAAGTGAAATTCTTTTTAAATGTTCACGGTTAAAGTTAGGCATGAGATTACTTATGGTTAATGCTAAACATGTCGTTACTGAGGTTAAGGTTAGAATTTAGGTTAGGGTTAACATTACAAAAAATACATATAACCACTTGTCTAGAGAAACACGTCCATCGGGTTTACCATATGGATGTGAACTCGTGAACATCGGGGTGACGGTCCGTTACTTATTTCCCCATCCCCGACCCTTGCCCTACCAAAAATGTACGCAATATAACACTGAGGCCAGTCATGATCAGTGACCCAAGTCGGGTAAAGTAACTCTTAAAAGTAATTGGATTTCAGTAATCGTATTACTTTTACAATTGTTAAATTGATTACTGTAAAGACAGTATGACTTGAAAATTATACTGACTGTCATTTGCATTGTCTATTTAGGAAAATCAGTGTAAAATATAATTAGCATAATAATTCAGAATGCGGAGTATATCAGCAAGCTTCAAATATATATTATTTATATTATAGCTTTTTTTTCTCAGCTAAGTAGCAACTGTAGTTAATGAATTTGCACTCAGTAACATTTGTTGCATAAACAGTTTGATTTACTGTTTTATTTTTTACTCATGACAACTGATTTTGTTTTGCTAGCTAGTAAGGTTTTCTTCGCCTGCTTTAAAGGTTTTAACTGCGCTGTACTGTTCCATTTTTATTGGGTTACTATATAAATGTTGCCCCCAGCCACTCCTTGGGGGGCCCCCCTGAAAACACAAAAAAGTTGGGACAGTCAACTGTTTATCTTTAAATAACAATTAAGTGTTTGGGCATTGAAGACACCAGTTGGTTAAGATTAGCAAGCATAATTTTCCGCCATTCATCCATTCTGCATGTCCCCAGGTGCCTAACTGTACAGGGCCTTCGTTGCTTTATTTTTGCGCTACATAATGCGCCATACATTCTCAGTCGGAGACAGGTCAGGACGGCAGAATGTAACGAACAGATTCACATAGATTCGGTTTATTCGGCCTAGAGCACTAAAACAATCAGGAAAAGAGGGACTAAATGTGTATCCAGACAATGTAATATATGCTACTGTATGTGCTAAACTTTACTGAAGAAAATGCTATTGTACTGGTCATGTTCATGTTTGTTTCTCTCACTAAATGTCACTTTAATTTATGGAGGATTATGGGAAATGGGAAACAGGTGAAAAGGGGGTGAAGTGATTAGCAAGGGGGAGAGAGAAAATATTTATCCACTCCTAAGAAGTTGTATTTTGAAACCTGGGTTTGCATGTTTGTTCTGGTGTTACTGAATCAAATCAAACAACTGTACTGTAGGCCTGGACCTGTGATTTCTGCCGTAGTCAGATGCTGCACAATCACCTCCCAACATGTTATGGAATATAACGATATATATTAAATGGATGCTACCATCATAAAATAGAAGATATGGTGAGCTCAATCTTTTTTGTTTTACCCTCCATGGGTTCTTTAAAATATTAGTGGGAATTATTATTGACTGATTGTTTGTCTGTCCTGTATGCTTTGATTAGGTTGCACACATACAACATGCCATTAAATTACATAACAACAATGCCTATAGTTATAGTCTTATAGGCCATGCTAGCACCCTCATTCTCTGCTTACACAACCATGCACTTGTAATCTGGGCAGAATGTGGTTTCCTGCTGGAAAATGCAGGGATGTCAATGGAAAATAGGACATCTGGATGGCAGCATATGGTGCTCCAAAATGTGTAGATATCTCTTTGCATTAAAGGTGTCCTCACAGATTTGCAAGTCACCCATGCCATTGGCCCTGATACACCTCCATACCATGACAGATGCTGGCTTTTGGATCTGACACAGATAACACATTGGATGGTCCTTTCGTCTTTGTCCCTGAGAACACAACGGCTGTTTTTCCAAAAACATCTTGAAATGTTGACTCATCATCGGTCCACAAAACATAACTCCACTGTGATACTGTCCATCTCAGATGAGACCGAGCCCAGAGAAGTCGGCGGCGCTTCTGGACAGTGTTGATGTATGGCTTCTGCTTTGCATGGCTAAAGCACTAACATGCACCTGTGGATGGAAGAACTAGACCTTTTTTGGAGGTTCCTTTTATACAATGATTACAAGATTGCCTCACCTGTTTCACATTACCTTCTTATTTCAACTTGTCACATCCCTATTAGTCCTAAATTGCTCCTGTCTTAACCTTTTGGGAACCTGTTGCATGCATCAATTTCAAAATAAAAGTTTACCTTAAAGAAACTATGCAGTTCATTAGGTTAAATGCTTGTCTTTATAATTGTTTGTTTTAAAATTAAATTAAAAGCTACAAATCACTCCTCTTTGTTTATATAAGCATGTTCTATACTCTCCCAACTTTTTCAGAATTGGGGTTGTATAATAAAGCTAGAAAACATTAACACCCTTATGGAACACAATAGCTAATAGCTCTGGATAAAAGCTTCTGTTAAATGACAGTAAATGTTAACTACAATATCAGTGAACAGTCTGATAGTCTTCAGTTAGGTAGACTAGGTCTACCCATACAAAAATCTAATATATGGCCATATGTGTATATAACTTATATGTCCTATATCTGCATATATGGTGAAAACATCCTCACATATATGTAAATATATGTCGAAATATACAAAAATTGGCTGTTTATATATGTGACATACCCCGGAAATCCAGAGTTCTCGCGAGAGCACAATTTGAATTTGCTCAGCAAGTTACTCTGGCACCGAGTAATGCTGCTCATTAACTATGCCCTTGTAGCCGAGCTGCACCAATCACATTGGTGTATTTGATATAGGCCGGCCAGAGTTGTGTTAAACAGATGACGACAGCTCTGCGAGTGCAACCTCAAGTCATTAGTAAACATTGTAAGATCGCTATGGATCTACACCAGTTGTTTGAAACTGCTTTGGCCGCTACAATGAACGACTTGGCTTTTGTCCAAAAGAGGAACAGAAGACGGCGCTCGTTACTTTTTAAGAACGTTTTTGCTGTTTTGCAGACCGGATACGGCAAGGGTTTAATATACCAGTTAGCTCCACCATAGGTTTAGTGAAAACCCACTGGTGATTGGTCGTAGTGTTATCCAATTGCGTACAGTGAGATTTTCAAATGCACGCTTGGTGCCGCCCCTCGAGTTGAGTCATTTACATTACTCGAACCCAGACCCTTAATCGTTCAGGATTTGGGTCTGGATTTTTCAAGGCTATATGTGACATATGTTTCCTCATTTTGTAATTCAAATTTTGTAATCAAAATATATGGCCATATTTCTGTATTTAATTATGTTAATAACATATACAGTATGGTAATATATTTTCAAATATATGTTAAGATTTTTCATATGTATGGCCATATATGGCCATATATTAGATTTCTGTATGGGTAAAAAGTGGGAAAATTGAAAACCACAAATAAATGTTGAGATTATATGATAATTTCTATTTATATTGTTTGACACCTGCTATGCCATTCTTGCAACAACGTATCTTTAACAAAGCTACAAGATTTTATGAAAAATACCACTCTCGAATAAAACAACTCGATCGTTCTCACTGATGGCGATGAGTCCATGTACCGTGAAGTGGTTGACAGACAGATGGCCCAGTGCAATCCAAATAACTGTCTGCGGTTATTATCGCTACTCCCATCACCAGCCTTTTCAACCACTCCTTTGATTCGTCAGAGATCCCTAAAGACTGGAAAGCTGCTGCAGTAATCCCTCTATTCAAAGGGGGGGACAATTTAGACCCAAATTGCTACAGACCAGTCTCCATCCTGCCCTGCCTGTCTAAAATCTTCGAAACCATTATTAATAAACAAATTATCCACCATTTTGAATCTCACCACAGCCTCACTGACATGCAATCTGGTTTCCGAGCCGGTCGTGGGTGCACCTCAGTCACACTCAAGGTCCTAAATGACATCATAACCGCTATCGACCATAGACACTACTGTGCTGCAGTCTTCATTGACCTGGCCAAGGCTTTTGATTCTGTCAATCACATCATCCTCATTGATAGATTAAAGAACCCGGGTTTTTCTACTGACTGCCTAGCCTGGTTTGCAAATTATTTCTCAGACAGATTTCAGTGTGTCAAGTCAGAGGGCCTACTCTCCAGACCTCTGGCTGTCTCTATGGGGGTGCCTCAGGGTTCAATTCCCGGGCCGACTCTATTTTCTGTATACATCAATGTTGTTGCTCTTGCTGCAGGTGACTCTATGATTCACCTGTATGCAGACAACACCATTCTTTATACATCTGGCCCGACGTTAGACTCTGTGTGAAAAAACCTTCAAGTAAGCGTTAATAACATACAACACTCCTTCTGTTGCCTCCAACTACTTTTAAATCCTATTAAAACTAAATGTATGCTCTTCAAACGATCACACATTGCACCTGCCTGCCCACCAAATATCACCACACTTGATGGGTCCGTGCTGGAATATGTAGACTACTACAAATACCTAGGTATCTGGTTAGACTCTTCACTCTCTTTCCAGACCCACATCAACAAGCTCCAATCAAAAATTAAGTCCAGAATTGGCTTCCTATTTCGTAATAAACCCTCATTCACCTTTCCAGCCAAACTTGCCCTTGTTAAAATGACCATCCTTCCGATACTAGACTTTGGTGATGTAATTACAGCTCTACATCAAACTATCTACTTCGGAAATTAGATGTTGTGTACCACAGCGCCATCCGTTTTGTCACCAATGCTCCATATAACAATCACCCCTGCAGTCTTTACACACTAATTGGCTGGCCTTCACTACACATCCGGCATCAAACACACTGGTATCATCTAATCTACAAGTGTCTCCTAGGCAAAACCCCACCTTACCTAAAATCTTTAATCTCCAGAGCAACACCCTCTCTCAATCTGCGTTCAAGCAGGTTTGTAACTCTGGTTGCCACTAAAGTTCGCACCTCCTTTGGCCGTTTCTCCTTCCAATTCTCTGCTGCTAATGATAGGAATTTTCTACAAAAATTCCTGAAGCTTGAATCCATTGTCCCGCTAACCACCTTCAAAGCACTACTAACTAATCTACTGTCAGACCACTGCACATGTTAATCCCGCCCAACCCTCTTCTGTCGTTATGCACTTTGCACAATCTAACCAGCATAGCTGTCTCTGTATATTTTGCACACTTTACCTCCCACAGTCCCGGTCATTGTGGCACTTACCATAGTGTTATTTACGCACAGCCACTTTGTTCCTCAACAATTGTACCCATCTACCTCAGCCCCTACTCTTCATTTTTTCTTCTTATAACTGTCTGTATTGTACAGCGCCAAGCGACTGTATTCACCAATCATCTGTATTATTAATTGAACATTCACTGTTTTTATTCTCTGTTTTTAGTATTTATTGTGCACTTCTTGTTTTGTAATTTTGTGTAACTTCTTGTTGTCTGTACCTCGGCGCTTTTATCTTGGCCAGGTCGCCGTCTCAAATGAGAAAATGTTCTCAACGTGCCCACCTGGTTAAATAAAGGTTAAATACATAAAAAATAAAAAACCTGGAACTGAGATCAGACAAATCTAAAGGAAATCTAAAAGTCTCCCGGTCAATCCTGACTTGGCTGTATACACATCAATTGTAGAGTCCATCCTATTTCTTTCATCACATCCTGGTTTCGGTCTGTGTTGTATAATCTGCAGAAATTGGTCATTGGCTGCTACCTGCCCTCCAATAATGAACAGAGGAGCATTCAGTCCAGATCATTGCTGACCTTTATCATCCCATTTGCACAGGAACACATCAATACTGACCAAGAAATCCTGCCAGCATCAACCAGTCATCTGCCCCACTGGGACAACTAGACTATTCAATACACAGTCAGATCTTAACAGACAATCTTCCTCATCCAGTTTCTAGGTAATGTAGATTTTTGGAACTGTGAATATAATTATGTATATTATGTCATAACACAGACGGGTACCATAACGGGAATTGAGTTCATTCCACAAACACCAAAGAAGTCATGATAGTAATATAAAACAAATTCTGTGCATCATTGTTAAATCATAACGTTGTGTTTTTTGTATTCTGATTATGGTTTTAGGAGGGGGGAATGGGGGGACATGTCCCCCTAATGTAAGAACAGGTAATATGGTCGACCCCAATGATAACGTCAATTTGCTAAAAATATTTATCACTCCTACACCCTAGCTTCTGGACTACTTTAACATGATGTGAGAAAGATGTTAATGAGAACCTTGGAGCAGAATTAGCATCTAAACAACGCCTTAACTGAATAAAAACAACAAGTTATGATCACACCTTCTCCAAACCTGCACCAAATTACAACCACAAAGTAGCAAAATGTTGGCACTCACTTGTGCCCCAAAGACACAGTAGTCTCAAACAAGCCTCACTCACAAATATGTAAATGAGCCATAACCATTATTACCACAAACTCACTACGGATCTGTTGGGTCAAGTCACAGGACCGTTTTTGCACAAGTCCCAATGTTTTACAGTTGGAAAAGAATACTATATCAATTACTATATGAATCTTCTGTTGACTGTTGGTCTGAACGCGAGCACAAAATTAATTGTGTGTTGTAATATACTGACATGAGTGAAGGTGAAAGTAACGCAGGTGTGATTGTGTTGTGTATAATTGGCAGGTGTGCCTGTGAATGTCTGTTTGTACTAGAAGAGAATCGGGTTCAGAGGGCTTTGAGGGGATCTAATATGCAGACAGATGGACTGTGTGGTGTGATATCAGCAGGTCTCGGACCGGAACACGGATAATTACACCTTAATTAAATATGACCTGCCTGTCTCTACATTTCCGCTCAGACATGGAGGGGAGATAGCAGGGTCTGCTATAGAACAGATTCTTCCTGCTAGCTGAATGTGCTTGCTTTTTGACATGATCATCTATCTAAAATGTCATCCCCAATTCTGATAGCCAGGGCCAGAAATAGAACGTAGCACAAGCAAGGGCGTATGAACGAGTTTGATATTGGGGGGGACACAAGATATATTTTTCACAAATTGTTCTTATTACTGGGGGGGACTATTGGCCCATTCCTTCAGCCTTGACCACAAGGACCCCATTCACCAAGCACCATATTTCAGGCTAAGCAGTATTGCCTTAGTTGGTCTATTCAGTGCTAAAAGGGTACTCATGAGTTGGATCAGCATCCGATATTCTTAATGAATTACACTGAGACATCCTGCTATAGCTCCAGGCCCGGCTGCTCTCCGAGAAAAGCCCTTACCATTGTTGCTGCGCAATGACCTTGCAGAGATCCCATTGGTCCCTATGGGGTGGTGACCCCCTGTACCGTCCACTCCGCCCACCTCTCCTGGCTGCTTTAACAACTCCGTCAAGGTTCTGCGGAGAGACAAACAAAATGATGGGTTAAAGATCAACCATCGGTAAGAACGTTGGGTAAAATGGATTTAGATCAACATCGAATGAACTCCTTCTTGAACATCAAATCAAATGGAATTTTGTAATGTTTTTTTGTATACTACTGACTGGAAGTCTTTAACGCAGTTGGTTTAAATGTGAATGATTTCAGAGGTCACTGCAAGATAGGTGAGTTTATCAAGAATGCTGTAATGGGAAAATAAGTTAACATGTCTGAGCCAACAGACTGAATGACAGCATGGATAGACAAAGACAAAGTCCAGAGGCTGAAATATTGCCTTTCTATTTTTCCATATTTTTAGTTTCACTGCCGTTTCCTTTTCACTTGTGTTTCTCTAGTCGGTAGTCACATGTTCAGCAGCACAAACAAACACACTCCTCAACTCGTCACCGCCACAGTTTCTGAGCCCTCTGCATGTGTGCCAGTTTCCGTCTTCCTCTCATCTAATTCCCTCTGTTCCGTCTGTCTCCCACTTGGCTACAGTATTTCTTCCTCATCCTCTCTCTGTTTGCCTTCTCTCTGGCGGAGCTGAGGGTGATGTTATTTAGTTGCTTTGCTTGATCGTCCCCAACACAGATGTCAAACTCTCTCATCCGTCCTTCGAACCCCCAGGACTGTGTCACATCTCTGAGCTAATGTAAAGATGTTACAGGAAAATGTGATCTGATGTGAGAACATCGCAACACTTTAAAGTTTTGTAAAAATTCCCAGAGCCTTCTCTTAGGCTCAGAAAATACAAGGGCAAGGATTTTTTTTCCAACCACAATAAGAGCGTGATGAGGGTTCCTCAAGGGTTATTTGAAAAGTGTCATGGTTCTATGTTGATCCACAACTAACCAACCCTTTGATCTCCTTCAAAATTATTTGCCATTCACAGAATGCTATTTGGTATCTTAGGGATAATCAGACACGCAAACATTCACAAAGATAGGTTCCAAAATGTCTATCGAAGAAATGTAAGAGAACTGCTCAACACAATATCAAAAAGTCCCAAAACTCAGCTTCTTATTCAACAAACACGGTTGAGCAACCGCCTTCGTCAGCATTAACATTATTATATTAACAGTGAACCATTCGTTAAGTATTCCAATACAGAGAAAAACATATTCCAAAATACATTCAAATATATATAATAAAGAACTTGCAAAATACATTCAAATATATATAAACAGACATTTCATCCAACTTTCAAGTACACTTGTTGCTGACAGGATGCACTTTAATTGCAGTTCTTCATTTAAGCCACTAGGGCTTTCTGTGTCAAATCAAATAATAGCAATGTGCGAAAGGTACAAACGCGCCTGGGTCTTAAAGGGAATGGGAGATTAATCTTTTTTAACGATCTAAGCGCATGCTATGCGCTTAGATCGTTAAAACAGGGCCCATTGTGTCTAATGTAGCCTCCCTTTGTAAATATATTTTTTCTCTATCTCCTCTTTTGGTTGGCTGTACCAAATCTAAACCTTGAAATCGTAATTGACACACATCACGTCCAGCTGTAATAAAGTGTATAGCTACCGGAGACTTCGCATCACACACTCTCATGTTGCTCTTATGCTCAGTAATTCGAATTTTCAACTATCTCTCTTACCAACATAACACAATCCACATGGGCATTTCAGTAAATAAACTACAAACTTGGTTTTACAAGAAATCCAGCCCCTAACGCTCATTTTCTTTCCAGTATGAGAATAAAGAAAAACACCACCTTTAATCATGGCATTACAATTGTAACATGGGAAATTGCCTGAAGGGAGGGTGGGTATATACAGTGCTGTGGAGGAACATATTTATAGGGGAACACTTTTGGGTCTTTCATAAGTGTATAGAGGAAGCGCACCCATCAAATACAGTGGTTATCAAAAATATGTAGCCCCCGTTGAACTCTTCCACATTTATAGATAATTGTTCTTAATATGAAGATCATTGTTTGCATAAGTATTCACCCCTTTAGCTTTGACACCATGAGCTGTAGTGCAACCAGTTATCTTTAGAAATCATGTGGGTTTCTGAATATCTGTTCAGTTCACCTGTGTGGACTTAAGGTATTTCACTAGAAAACACCTGTCTGTGGGAGGTCCTAGTTGGTTAGTACAATTCATAACAAAAACTTCATCATGAAGACATAAAAACCTGCAAAGCAATTTCAGAATAATGTTCTTCAGATGCACCAATCATGGGTAGGAATATACATAAAAAATTTTTTAGGGCATTTAATATTCCACAGAGTAAAGTCCATTATTATGAAATGGAGAGGATAAAGCACTACTATGGATCTGTCTAGAACAGACGTCCTCAAAAACAGAGTAGTGCACTAGCCAGGAAGCACACCAAACGGCCTATGGCAACTCTGAAGCAGTAAAGTGTGCCACGATGTAGCTGGAACAATAGCCTGGGTGCTTCACGAAACAATAACCTGGGTGCTTCACAAACGTGGCCTTCATGGTAGTGTAGCAAAAAGACAGCCATTTTTTACAAAACACATTAAACCTTGGCTAAAGTTTGCAAGTCCTTGAGACTAAGTGTAGAAAGATTGTATAGTCTGGTGAGACAAAAATGTAGCTTTTTGGCCTTTACACTTGGCTCTATGTTTGGGGCATGCCTAACACCACACATTAACCTGAGAACTTCTCAGTTTTCTTCTCCAGGACCCCCCAGATGTTCTGGTAGTAGCACATTTATTATTCTTGTCGATGATAACACCTATTTAAATCTTATATTGTAGAATAGAAGATGCAGAACTTCAATGGCACTAATGTCTAATGGTCTAAAATAGGCACATGCATAGCTCTTGACAATACCTTTTATATACTGGTCACTATAAGGAAGTCAGCAGGTCTCCCCTTGGAAAATTTGATTTCAGGCTTGGGGGTTTAAGGGACAATACACATAAGGCATTGTTTATATTGGGGTTACATTCAGGTTTACTGGTTAGATTTAGGGTTAGAATAAGGTTCATTTTAAAAACAGTGTGAGTGTCTGTTTAGGCCAGGCAGGTTCAGGACCTCACAAGGCTAGAGAGACAAACACGTGTATGCCTGTGTTGTGTGTGCATGCTTGTGTTTGTAGAATCTGTCTCATTTATGATAAGAACCTGGGAAACGGGTTTGGTAGGACGAGCTAGTGCTCTTCAAAAACCAATCTGAGACAGCTCTAATAATCCCACTGAAGTGTCCAATCAGCGCGACTTAGAAAAACGTCAAGTTCTTTGCAAAAGCCCAGATTTGGAGAACGACCATTTTATCGTATGGCTTTGTATATTTTGAAAAGCCCTCAATGTCTGTCAGTAAAACTGTTAGAGGTGTAGAAGAGGATGTCATTCCCTCTCTCTATGGAGAACAATGTGTTCAAAAACATTGTTTTCCAGACAGTTTGAAACTAAATGCACCATAGAGGTTATCTGGAGGTTGCAGCAGATAAGCCACAGAAGAAGACTAATTTGCAGTTTAATTACTTAAAAATGAATTGTGCGCTGTAATACAAGAAAGGAAATGAATTGATTAATGAATTAAAGATAACCATAACGTTTTATGCACCCTCATCAGCAGTAGCCTGTCAGCACTAAGGAGAAAGTTATGATAGGAAGGTTTAAGTTCAACTCGAGGCCTTTTTCTATAAGAGACACAATCCTGGAAATTCTCTCCAAGTCCTCTGGATTGTTTCTTTAAAAAACACTGCATTCTTTGTATTCTTCACAGTGTTGAATATTCAGTTACTCTTTGTGACATTTGACAACAACAAACGTGTAAACTGAGCACCTAATAGGCTGTTGAAATTGATAATGGTTACAAATTAAATGAGTGGAAAACCCTTTTGCAAATGACTTTACTGGCACCTCAACAATTACCGGTAAATATGACGGTAATTATATCAAATGGATTTCACCGTCTGAGCGTCGTGGAATCTATTGAAACCAAATGCAAATCTTGGCACAATCAGAGATCATTCCTTTGTTTAAAGAAATGATTATCTTGAATCATGCTGATGTTCGCACAGCATGTACTTTTACAAAGACACATGTGGCTCTTAATTAAACCATCACAATTCAGTAAAGTAATTATTACGTTTCTCTTGTGTTAATTACAGATGTAAAAGACAAGCATTTGCTTGCCTGGAACCAGCAATTTGAAAGCCCCCTGACTAGGTACTCAGGCTACTTGAAGCTAATTAATCATTGTGCTGTCCTTTCTGAACGGACTGATAGAGAATCACCTAGTGTTGAGTGAAACGCCGAAGATCATTGAAACACAAGTATTCTTGGAGAGCTGAGGTAAGGAATTATTAATTATTGATAGAAAGACACAGGCAAATCACTAAGCTTCAATTATACTGTAAGTGTATCTAGATCAATTTATTCTATATCAAATGTTATTTCTGACATACTGTAACACTCAACAGCGCTAGACAAACAATGCAATTTTTTACCTTTTCCAACATCACATAGTTAACAGGAAAGAGAATGACAGGGTATAAAAAATAACCCCCCACTCTTAAAAAAAAAGGTTCGGTTTGTTTGGTGTAAACTGTTTTTAGGTTCCTGATTTAAGTTTTTGATTCCAGTTTGAACAATTTTGGGTTCTAAGCATGAACAGATTATGAAAAAATTTCCTCCTCCCCTCAAAATATATGTAGTGTACACTGTACCAAAATACATGTAGTGTATACTGTACCAAAATACATGTAGTGTATACTGTACCAAAATACATGTAGTGTATACTGTACCAAAATACATGTAGTGTATACTGTACCAAAATACATGTAGTGTATACTGTACCAAAATTCATGTAGTGTATACTGTACCAAAATACATGTAGTGTATACTGTACCAAAATACATGTAGTGTATACTGTACCAAAATACATGTAGTGTATACTGTACCAAAATACATGTAGTGTATACTGTACCAAAATACATGTAGTGTATACTGTACCAAAATACATGTAGTGTATACTGTATCAGTTTACAGACATTTTGTCCTATTAGGTTGCAATAATGCAGACGATGGAGCTCTCGCTTGTGTTGCTATATACACTTATCGGCCACTTCATTAGGTACACCTTGATAGTACTGGGTTGGACCCAATTTTGACCTTAGAACTGCCTTAAACAAGGTGCTGGAAGAATTTCTCTGAGATTTTGGTCCATATTGACATTTTTGCATGCAGTTGCTGCAGGTATGTCGGGTGCACATCCATGATGTGAATCTCCCTTTTCACCACATCCCAGATGTTTTCGATTGGATTGAGATCTGGTGACTGCCGAGGAAATTTGAATAGAGCGAACTCATTGTCATGTTCAAGAAATCAGTTTGAGATGATGTGACCTTTGTGATATAAAGTGTTATCCTGCTGAATAGCCATTAAAAGATGGCTATGGTCATAATGGCATGGTCAGCAAAAACACTCAGGTAAGCTGTGACATTTAAACAATGTTTAATTGGTACTATGTCTGCCAAGAAAATATGTCATGGAAACGTATATACTAGTACATTTACGAAACGTAAATAATTATGTTTTCCCTACCCTTACCCTTAACCACAATAATCTAGCATGTTATGCCTAAACGTTTCCCAAGTATAAATGTTTCACATTTGAATGGCCATATCTGTCTGTCTAAGTCTGTCTATATAATGTGGCAACATTTCCATTATGTACGGTTACCCACGTACTGCCAAGAGAACAGGTAGGCATGTTGCAGCAGAAATCGAGATTTATCAGACCAGGCAACATTTTTCCAATGTTCTATTGTCCAAATGGGCCTGTGCAAATTGTTGACTCATTTTCCTGTTCTTGGCGGACAGTGTGGTCTGGTCTTCTGATGCTGCATCCCACCTTCCTCAAGGGTCGACGTGTTCTGCGTTCAGAGATGCTCCTCTGCAAATATTGGTTGCAACTAGTGTATATTTGAGTTAATGTACACTGTAAACCCGAAAGGTTGAATTCACTTAAAAAATTTGAGGTAACCGATTGCCTTAAAAACGTTAAGCAATGGTTTTTGAAAACTTGAGTGCATTTAACTTAAATGCATGAAAGGGTGTAATTTTTTTATGCTTTTTTAAGTTAAATGCACTCAAGTTTTCATAACTCATTACTTAACATTTTTAAGGCAATCGGTTACCTCAAATTTTTTAAGTGAATTCAACTTTTCGGGTTTACAGTGTAGCCTTTCTTAATATGAATTTAGGCCTTTGGCTGTGGGGAAATACATGTAAAGTGACAGTATCATCGCGTATCAGGTTCTGGCTTGTGCCTGTTGTGCCAGTTTGGTCATCTATCCCTGGTTATAAGTACAACCGAGGTTATGCTTGGAAACAAAAATGAGTCTACCTATAATTTACCTGGAACCAAATTATTCTACTTTTGGCAAAATATGAGGATCCTCCACAGGGAAAACTGAAGCACCCTCACGGAGGTCTATTGTTAGAGTAGAAGGAGGGACACAGTCAATACCTGTAATGTGGAGAAAAGAGAACCGCTTATGACTTTTGGAGATTTAGTAATTGTCTCTTTTTGGGCCTTCCTGGAATCCAAGGATGAACTCTGCCTTCCCTTTTTCTGAAATTTCTTGACCGTGTCATCTCAACAATCCACAGGAAAGGTTTTCCTGCTTGTACTACATAGAGCAGAGAGTGGATGCCCCTTCTACATTTCCTCCCTAACACCCCTACCCCCAACACTAAGCTTAAGTTAGGTAGCAAGCTGGCCTACTTGTGGGTGGCCTAGTGGTTCAATCCCCTACCCACCAAGGTGAAAGCTTTGTCCCTCTGTTCGTGAGAAGGATAGTTAACCTTAATTTCTCCAAGGTTGTTGATTTGTATCAGTATTGGTTCTTGTCAGGTAAAATCTGAAGGCTGATGTTAAGGATAATCAGAAATCAACACACACAGCAAAAACTCTAGTGTTATATCAACACCCTAAGTGTTAAACTACACTCTCAGTGTTTATATAGGTTATATACTGGATCTATATAAACACTGGGAGTGTTAATTTAACACTTATGGTGTTGATTTTACACCAGAGTTTTTGCTGTGCACCTTCCAAAGCACATCATGCCCAGTTGTGTTGCTTCCAATCTCACTGTTCACTTAATCACTGGAAAATAAGCCATTTCCCGGCCAACAAACCCAAATAAACTTGCAGGCAAGTTTAATCCTTACGCAAGGGGTTTCTGGAGTGAACAGAGTTAAAGCATCCATGTCAGAAAACCCCACTGCGGAATATTACAGAGACAATTTGCATGGCAACATGTAACTCAACTGTAATTTGCTCCGGACACGAATGTCTGCCTTCTGAATTAATTAAATATCAAAAGGAATATTAGGGTACCGAAGGGCCCGAAGGGCTGCAGCCTCTGCCGTGAAAAGAGGCAAAGCAGCGGGTGTGGGAAAAGTTCGGAGAAGACATGGAGAAGGACTTTCGGTCGGCACCAAAGTGCTTCTGGAAAACCGTCCGCCACCTCAGAAGGGGGAAGCGTGGAACCATCCAAGCTGTATACAGTAAGGGTGGGACTTTGTTGACCTCAACTGGGGAGGTAATAGGGCGGTGGAAGGAGCACTTTG
>JACXGM010023230.1:0-10946 GCA_016801145.1 Umbra pygmaea
GACCAATAATTCCATTTTTCTACCTCTGCCTAGGATCACCTGTTTCTCACCTGGATACCTGGAACCCCCATTCCCACCTCCTGCACCTGAGCACTGGACCCTCCGCCACCACCACCTGCCTCTTCATCGACCCGGATACACCTTCCTCAGCAACATTTCCCTAACCTTCACTTCCTTCAATAAATCACTTAATTAGTACATACGTTGTCTGGTCTGCTTTTGGGTCTTCTCCTCAGAACCCTGACACATTAACTACTTGAGTGTTGTTATTATTGAAAGTCAATTATTTCCTGCTGAAATATTTCAAGATGCATTCTCTCATTTTTGACCACTAGTTTTAAAAGTGGCACTGTTGAGTTCATAAATGTGGCTATGCATATATAAACAACATGTTACACATGTGGGTGGTACAGTATAATGGAAACACTTATATCGTTCAAATTTAACAATGTTATACATTTCCTCACAGATACCAAGAAAAATGAAAAAAAACTGTTGTAATGCCTTTGTTGTCACGAGCAGTATGGTGTAGTGTTAGAGAGAGAGAGACCGGTGACAGATATTTGTAGATGGTAGGTTTATCGTTACAATCAGGAATAACGTGCAGGTCCAGGGCACATACAAATGTGAGATTGCAGGGTATGCCTTTAGCGAGTGCACAATGGATATATAAGAGAAGCCTATGTGCTCTTTAACAGTGGCACTGACAGCTAAACACAAATACATCCACGTACGCATAACTTCCAAACTAAAAGGACTCACTTTTCACAACAAACATTGACGCTCCTGGACAGACTTCTACTCCGACAAAACACACATGACAATATAATAATGATTTGCACCACTCTCTACTCCACTGAACACTAAATAGTGTGTCACTACTAATTTTACCACACTGACATACATTACATGAACTGTGATTGTAATTATATGAAGACTTATATTAGGAAATTAAATATGTTTGCAAAGTAGTCATGCAAATAACTATTATTTAGGAATGTGGACAATGATACCAAAATGTATTTTACTCACACTTCACATTGACATGTACAGACATAGAGGTGCTCGTCCCTTCCTTATTGAAGGATGTACAGTAGTACTCTGCAGTGTCAGATGAATGGACCTGATTGAAGACATGTTGTGGTCCTGTATTGACATACGATTTACTCTGAGAGCCACATACAGTCTTCTTGTACCAGGTGTATTTGTTCACAGGTGGGGTGGCATCACTGCTACAGGTCAGAGTCACTGAACTGCCCTCCACTATTTCACCAGAGGGACTCACTGATACTCTGGTCCTTAGAGCATCTGATATTGAAGATGAGAGAAGAAATATTAGCTCCTACCACATGTATTAGGAAACACTTGGTCTAAATTAACATTAAAAATATACTACAAGTGTCAACTATAAGAGAGCTGATATGAATGACTTTACCTGTAGGTATACAGTATCAACCTTTTGTAATCACATTAACAGTGAGTCTTTACATGTAGGTATACAGTACCTGGTTCACTAATTACTTCTCTGATCGATTTCAGTGTGTTAAGTCGGAGGGCCTGCTGTCCGAACCTCTGGCTGTCTCTATGGAGGTGGCTCAGGGTTAGATCCTTGGGCCGACACTATTTTCTTTATACATCAAGGACGTTACTCTTGCTACAGGCAATTCGCTTATCCATCTCTATGCAGACAGCACCATTCTACACTCACCTAAAGGATTATTAGGAACACCATATTAATACTGTGTTTGACCCCCTTTCGCCCTCAGAACTGCCTTAATTCTACGTGGCATTGATTCAACGAGGTGCTGAAAGCACTCTTTAGAAACTTTGGCCCATATTGATAGGATAGCATCTTGCAGTTGATAGAGATTTGTGGGATGCACATCCAGGGCACAAAGCTCCTATTCCACCACATCCCAAAGATGGTCTATTGGGTTGAGATCTGGTGACTGTGGGGCCATTCTCGTACAGTGAACTCATTGTCATGTTCAAGAAACCAATTTGAAATGATTCGAGCTTTGTGACATGTTGCATTATCCTGCTGGAAGTAGCCATCCGAGGATGGGTACATGGTGGCCATAAGGGGATGGACATGGTCAGAAATAATGCTCAGGTAGGCCGTGGCATTTAAATGATGCCCAATTGGCACTAAGGGGCCTAAAGTGTGCCAAGAAAACATACCCCCACCATTACACCACCACCACCAACCTGCACAGTGGTAACAAGGCATGATGGATCCATGTTCTCATTCTGTTTACGCCAAATTCTGACTCTACTACCATCTGAATGTCTCAACAGAAATTGAGACTCATCAGACCAGGCAACATTTTTCCAGTCAACAATCCAATTTTGGTGTGCTCTTGCAAATTGTAGCCTCTTTTTCCTATTTGTAGTGGAGATGAGTGGTACCCGGTAGAGTCTTCTGCTGTTGTTGCCCATCCGCCTCAAGGTTGTGCGTGTTGTGGCTTCACAAATGCTTTGCTGCATACCTCGGTTGTAACGAGTGGTTATTTCAGTCAAAGTTGCTCTTCTATCAACTTGAAGAGGTCGGCTTATTCTCCTCGGACCTCTAGCATCAACAAGGCATTTTCGCCCACAGGACTGACGCATACTGGATATTTTTCCTTTTCACACCATTCTTTGTTAACCCTAGAAATGGTTGTGCATGAAAATCCCAGTAACTGAGCAGATTGTGAAATACTCAGACCGGCCTGTCTGGCACCAACAACCATGCCACGCTCAAAATTGCTTAGATTACTTTTCTTTCCCATTCTGACATTCAGTTTGGAGTTCAGGAGATTGTCTTGACCAGGACAACACCCCTAAATGCATTGAAGCAACTGCCATGTGATTGATTGAGTAGATAATTGCATTAATGAGAAATTGAACGGGTGTTCCTAATAATCCTTTAGGTGAGTGTATATACATCTGGCCCTACGTTGGAAACTGTGTCAGAAAATCTCCAAAAGAGCTTTGATGACAACTTTCCTTCTGTGGCCTCCAAATGTTGTTAAACTTTGTTAAAACCAAATGCATGATATTCAACCAGTCACACTCTGCACCTGCCTACCCAACAAACATCGCCACTCTGGATGGGTCTGACCTGCAATTGATCAAAAAATACAAATTCCTATGGGTCTGGCTAGTCTCCTCGGTCTCCTTCCAGACCCACATAAACCATCTCCAGTCCAAGATCAAATCTAGGATTGGCTTCCAATTCCATAACAAGGCTTCATTCAACCTTCCTGTCAAACAGGTGATGTTGTCTATAGAACTGCTTCAAACTTTATTCTCAAGAAATTAGATGTAGTATATCACAGTGCCATCCGTTTTGTAACCAATGCCTCACACAACACCCACCACTGCAACCTCTACCCACTTTTGAATGGCCCTCGTTACACACCAGGCGCTTGCTTGAACCACTGGTACCATCTCATCTACAAGTCCTTACTAGGCAAAACACCACCTTACACTCAAAAAAATAATTCATTGGATGAACATAATTAAGTTGTGTGCAGGATTTCCATCCAATAAATATATGTAGCCCCTACTCAAATTAAGTACATCCATTCAACAGAATGTAAATAAGTTAGCCTACCACATTTGTATCAAATCAATCCAACAGAAAATACATGAGTAAGCCAAACCTACTTTTACCAAATAGATACAACAGTAGTGAAACGAGATTAACAAATTGTTACCTTGGACAACATCACAAATGTAATATTTTCCCTCCCATACATTTTCTTCTGTAATAGTTCCGATTTTCATAGTACCCTTGCCACTCAGTAAGATCTGCCAGGCCTGCAAAGGGATTTCTTTTGGCATCGGTTGAAGGTACAATAGCAAGACGGAACTGCTTTAATCTGAACAGTAATAATAGTCGTGGGTGCAAAAACATTTTTCAATACATGATTGAATTACTTCTAAAACATGTATGTGTTTGTTAATTGTTTAACTTTGACAGATTAATTGGTCAATATACATGAAAAAACATGGATGATAGCACAATTCTGAAGTATCAACATACAGAAGAGCATGCTGGGAAATATCAGATCTGAATTTGCTTCAAATTGTGTTCACTGAACACAATTTAATTACACAAGGGGAAACACAATTCATTCATGTAGTTCAGACATAATCTGTATTCGTACATCTGCCAAACAGTTTTTGAGTGCCCCAATTAAACTAATTATTTTTGCGTTGATCTTATTTATATATATCTCATAGGTGACTCTATTAATACATTTTGTGTTACACCCATTAAATATATATATAAATATATATATATATATATATACATATATTTTTTAATATATATATTTAAATAAAGCAAACAATATTTTAATGTGTTACTTCTAAGAAGGCCTTGAATAATTTTTTTGAGTGTACCTAAGCTCATTAATATACATTGCATCACACAATCTCAACCTGCGCTCAAGCAGGTATGTCTCCCTTGTGCACATTACCATTTTCAGCCATGATCATCCCGTTACCTATCCTAGTGTTATTCCTCTTGTACTGCCACTTCTATATAATGTACCTCTCTATTTTAAACCATATTTGCACTGAATGTACATTATTTTTAATCGAACCGAATACCATTTCAATGTGTAACTGTATACTTGATTGTTTGTACTCAGTGTGTAAATTAATGTTGCCTTGCACCTTGTCTTGGCGAGGTCGCAATTGCAAATGAGAACTGTTCTCAATCGATTAACCAGGTGAAATATTATATTTTTTAAGTATCAACCTCACATCTGAAAGTCAGAGTTTTTACCTGTATGTATACAGTATGAACCTCGTACTCACATATGACAGTGAGAGTCTTTACCTGTAGATATACAGTATCAACCTTGTGTACTCACATCTGACAGTGAGAGTCTTTACCTGTAGGTATACAGTATCAACGTCATGTATGCGTGTCTGTAAAGTAGGGAATGAACTTGTGCTCCCGGGGACAGGTAAGCGAAAAGAAGAGGCGTGTTCCAGCGCCAACTTTCCCTGGTGCTATTTTGTAGTTCCCTGAAAACAATTCCGCCACAGACCAGGAAAAACCTAGTTAAAAGTCAGTGGCGTGTTATTCAGATGCTATTTTAAGGGCACATGCTTGGGCATAATGTAGTGTGTGCACAACGCACATACACTTTGCTCCTCTCTTCTACACAGACACAGCAGTTACCATTATTGCAACCCATACATAATTACAAGGAAAATATTACCACACAAGGGAAATCAATGTGGTGTCCGAAGATGTGAAAAAATAGGCATGTACATCTAGTGTACACATTTACTCAAATTATTCAGAATGAATTATTTGCACTAATATACACTCACCTAAAGGATTATTAGGAACACCCATTCAATTTCTCCTCAATACAATGATCTACTCAACCAATCACATGGCTGTCAGGATCGGCACAGGACAAGGTAAGACTCCAAACGCAGAGATGAAAAGTATAGTAATGTTTATTGTGGGTTGTGTGTGGGTGTTGGGTGTAAGGCTTCAGTCCAGTAGGCTAGAATGGTCAGGGGTCATGCAGGGTTTGGTAAACAGAGAGGGTTGTAGTCCAGGCAGGGTTCGGTACACGGTGAGGGTCGTCGTCCAGGCAGGGTTCGGTACACAGGGAGGGTTGTTGGCCAGGCAGGGTTCGGTACACGGGGAGGGTCGTTGTCCAGGCAGGGTTCGGTACACGAAACTAAACAGAACAGAAAATAACATGATGAGGAACAAACACAGGTAACGGGAAATCACGAGGAAAACCTGGACTAGGAAAAAGGCTTGACTAGTAAGAGCACGGAATGGAATATTTACGTGGCTGTACAATAATCCGGCAGTTGGTTGACTGACTTCAACTCCCTAATAAAGGGAGAGGACAGCAATCAACCCAGGTGTGGCCGAGTAGCAGGTGCAGGGGATGACTGGGACTGGAACTGGTGATTAGGGAGTGCAGGGGAAAACCAGGAACCGGAATGGGAACACAAAGGGACAGGGAAGAAAGCTCAGGAGGATGGATTCCTGACAGTGCCGCTCCCCCGAGGGACGCCCCCAGGTGGACCACCCGGAGCCCCCGGCTTCCGGCGGTAGAACTCCCGGACCAGGGAAGCGTCCAGGATGTGTCGACGGGGAACCCAGCTCCTCTCTTCAGGACCATATCCCTCCCAGTCGACGAGGAACTGGATCCCGCGACCCCGGCGCCGGGAATCCAGAAGGCGTCGGACCGTGAAGGCAGGACCCTCAATGATACGAGGAGGTGGAGGTCTAGGAGGAGGGGGCAACAGGGGACTGAGACGGACAGGCTAGACACAGGAGACATGGAACACGGGATGGATCTTCATGGACGAGGGCAGACGGAGCTTGACAGACACAGGGTTAACAACACGGTCAATCACAAAGGCGCCAAGAAAATGGGAGGAGAGCTTGCGGGAGTCTGACCTGACCGGGATGTTCTTGGCCGAGAGCCAGACCGTATCCCCAGGGGCGTAGGCAGGAGCAGGAGTCCTGCGACGGTCAGCCTGTCTCCTGTGGGCATCAGTGTTCTTCAACAGTGCCCCCGTGCCCGGTGCCAGGTCCTGTGGCACCAACCGATGTGAGCCTGCACGGAGGGCACTGCCAGGTCCTTTTCATGAACAGGGAACAAGGGGGATTGGTAACCGTACAGGCATTGGAAAGGGGACATACCCGTAGCAGCAGTTGGCAGGGTGTTATGGGCGTAGGCAACCCACGGCAGTTGGGATGACCAGTGGGTGGGGTCACCAGAGGCCAGACACCGCAGGGTAGCCTCCATCTTCTGGTTAGCCCTCTCCACCTGACCATTAGACTGGGGGTGGTAGCCGGAGGAGAGGCTAACAGAAGCCCCGATGGCGTGGCAGAACTCCCTCCGTAACGGCGAGGTGAACTGCGAACCGCGGTCGGACACCAGGTCGGTGGGAAGGCCGTGGTGTTGAAAAACCTCCCTAACTAACAGGTACGCCATCTCAGTGGCAGAGGGAAACTTGGGCAGAGGCAGGTTATGGGTGTATTTGGTGAAGCGATCAACAACCGTGAGGATGGTGGTGTTACCGTCAGAGGGAGGATGTCCAGTGACGAAATACATGGTGATGTGTGACCAGGGACGGCGTGGAATGGAAAGTGGATGGAGTTGACCGGATCTGGGCTGATTGGATCCTTTATTCAGGGCACAGGTGGGACAGGCAGAGACATATGACTTAAAGTCAGCATGAAGGTTAGGCCACCAAAACCGCCTCCCAACAAAAGTCTTAGTACGAGAAACACCAGGGTGACAGACAAGGCGAGAGGTATGAGCCCATTTGAGGATGGATGGACAGAGGTTCTAATAGACATAGAGAAGGTTGGGGGGAACGTTACCGGGACCAGGATCAGTCCGAAGAGCTGCCAGTACTTTTTTATTTATTTATTTAACCTTTATTTAACCAGGTAAGTTGACTAAGAACAATTTCTTATTTACAGCAATGACCTGGGAGCAATTAGGGTAAAGTGTCTTGCCCAAGAACACAACGACATTTGGCTCAGTCGGGAATCGAACTGGCAACCTTCTGACTACAAGTCTGACGCCCTACCCACTGAGCCATTTGCGCCCATTTTACTTCCTCCTCGATGCTCCAGGTAACAGCGCCAACAACACACTGGTTGGGAATGATGGTGTCAGGCGAAGGTGGAACAGATTCCTCCAGGTCGTAAACATAGGAAAGGGCGTCGGGTTTACCGTTCTTGGATCCGGGCCTGTAGGTAATGGAGAAAGAGAATCTTCCAAAAAACAAAGCCCACCTGGCCTGTTGAGCATTAAGGTGTTTTGCTGTCCGAATGTACTCCAGGTTTTTGTGGTCCGGGGAGGGTTGTGGGGGGAGGGTTGTCGTCCAGGCAGGTTTCGGTACACAGGGAGGGTCGTTGGCCAGGCAGGGTTCGGTACACGGGGAGGGTCGTTGTCTAGGCAGGTTACGGTACACGGAACTAAACAGAACAGAAAATAACACGATGAGGAACAAACACTGGTAACGGGACTAGGGAAAACTGGGAATAGGAAAAAGGCTTGACTAGTACGAGCACGGAATGGAATATTTACGTGGCTGTACAATAATCTGGCAGTTGGTTGACTGACTTCAACTCCCTAAATAAAGAGAGAGGACGGCAATCAACCCAGGTGTGGCCGAGTAGCAGGTGCAGGTGATGACTGGGACTGGAACTGGTGATTAGGGAGTGCAGGGGAAAACCAGGAACTGGAATGGGAACACAAAGGGACAGGGAAGACAGCTCAGGAGGATGGATTCCTGACAATGGCAGTTGCTTCAATGCATTTAAGGGTGTGGTCCTGGTCAAGACAATCTCCTGAACTCCAAACTGAATGTCAGAATGGGAAAGAAAGGTGATTTAAGCAATTTCGAGCGTGGCATGGTTGTTGGTGCCAGACGGGCCGGTCTGAGTATTTCTGCTCAGTTACTGGGATTTTCACGCACAACCATTTCTAGGGTTTAAAAAGAATGGTGTGAAAAGGGAAAAACATCCAGTATGCGGCAGTCCTGTGGGCGAAAATGCCTTGTTGATGCCAAAGGTCAGAGGAGAATGGGCCGATTGCTTCAAGCTGATAGAAGTGCAACCTTGACTGAAATAACCACTCGTTACAACTGAGGTATGTAGCAAAGCATTTGTGAAGCCACAACACGCACAACCTTGAGGCGGAGTGGCTACAATAGCAGAAGACCCCACCGGGTACCACTCATATCCATTACAAATAGGAAAAAGAGTCTACAATTTGCAAGAGCACACCAAAATTGGACAGTTGAAGACTGGAAAAATGTTGCCTGGTCTGATGAGTCTCGATGTCTGTTGAGACATTCAGATGGTAGAGTCAGAATTTAGCGTAAACAGAATGAGAACATGGATCAATCATGCCTTGATACCACTGCGCAGTCTGGTGGTGGTGTAATGGTTTGGGGGATGTTTTCTTGGCACACTTTAGGCCCCCTAGTGCCAATTGGGTATCATTTAAATGCCACGGCCTACCTGAGCATTGTTTCTGACCATGTCCTTCCCTTTATGGCCACCATGTACCCATCCTCTGACGGCTACTCCCAGCAGAATAATGTACCATGTCACAAAGCTCGAATCATTTCAAATTGGTTTCTTGAACATGACAATGAGTTCACTGTACTAAAATGGCCCCCACAGTCACCAGATCTCAACCCAATAGAGCATCTTTGGGATGTGGTGGAAGGGGAGCTTCGTGCCCTGGATTTGTATCCCACAAATCTCCATCAACTACAAGATGCTATCCTATAATATGGGCCAACATTTCTAAAGAATGCTTTCAGCACCTTGTTGAATCAATGCCACATAGAATTAAGGCAGTTCTGAAGGCGAAAGGAGGTTAAACACAGTATTAGTATGGTGTTCCTAATAATCCTTTAGGTGAGTGTATACAATACATCAACTGCAAGGGAACCCATTCAATCAACATACAAGTAATTTGCAATGCTAATAGTAAAATCTCCAATGTCTTTTTGAATTACAATTAAGTTATGCTGGCAAACTCTGTCATTTCTTCCATCTCTGAGGGGAATCCACCCTTGGATGGGTGGCTGTGAAGGGGACAAGGGCTATCCGTTTAAGACATGGTTGATGACACCATTTTTGATGCCAGCAACAGTGCATGAAATGCTGTTTAATCAAAAACACACACAAACACGCAGTGTAGCCTAATTGAAAGAACATTTGGCACACTGAAAATGCACTTCAGGTGTTTGGATAGGACATGAGGCACATTCTTCTTTCTATGAATTATGGATGTGTTAATGACATAAATAAGGAAATATTAGAGGACTTAAAGAGATGTGATGTTGAAATGCATGTGCTGTTGCCACTTAACCCAAATTCCCCAGCAGCAGAACGGGAGAGGAGAGCTTATTTGACAGAAGAGTTATGTAAGCAAAGTAATCTCTGTCAAATGTTAGACTACATTGCAAAAATATCACCATACATTCATAACCTCGTGATTCAGTGAGAGTGAGCCCAAAATATCGGAGAGTATATCTTTGTGACATTTCTTTATTTACATTATGTTAAAAAAAAATCTATAGGAATCCGCCGTTACAATAGCAATCCCCCATGGAACAAGCAAGCCAGCTCTTAAAGGGAATGTGAGAGGATGCTCTGATTGGTTAATTACATTTTACGCCCAAAGCACGCCTATGACTAATGAAGCTACTTCAGACCTACCCATTTTAGACTTGCGTTGGGCGCAAGTGTTATATATGCCGGTGGCATAATAGCAACAGCGCCCTGGACCCTCCCAATATGTCACTTGCGTTTCGCGTTTGATACTTGCACTTCAGATCTTTAAAATAGGGCCGTACCTGTAGTTATACAGTATCAGCTTCATGTACTCACATCGGACAGTGAGTCTTTACCTGTAGGTATACAGTATCAACCTCATGTACTCACATCTGACAGTGAGGGTCTTTACCTGTAGGTATACAGTATCAGCTTCATGTACTCACATCGGAGAGTGAGTCTTTACCTGTAGGTATACAGTATCAGCCTCATGTACTCACATCTGACAGTGAGTCTTTACCTGTAGGTATACAGTTTCAGCCTCATGTACTCACATCTGCCAGTGAGTCTTTACCTGTAGGTATACAGCAGCCGCGGTCGGTGGATCTTAATTGGGGAGGACGGGCTCGTATTACGCTCGGCACCAGAGTGAATGGAATGGTGCGCAACGAAGAAAACCAATTGTTTTTTTGTTTTGCGCACATTCCATTCACTCCGGTTCTGAGCGTAATACGAGCCCGTCCTCCCCAATTAAGATTCACCGACCGCGGCTGGTATACAGTATCAACCTCATGTACTCACAACTGACAGTGAGAGTCTTTACCTGTAGGTATACAGTATTAACCTGATGTACTCACATCTGACAGTGCGAGTCTTT